>PPHD01028100.1:0-10982 GCA_002909625.1 Bambusicola thoracicus
TAAAAAGTAATATGATGCCACTTAACTCAGAAAACAAGAGACTCAGAACATTATCAGGTTCATCCCTTACATGTAAAGGTGTGACATAAATTCATAACTGATCCAGAATTAGGGTCAAGTCCGTTTTCTGGATGGTCGATTAACATTTGGTGTTTGTTATCCCTAACCATACAGAGGTTGAATTATGAAAAAGAATATTGCAAATCCACGTTCATTTCAATAAACACGGCTTGGAAAAAGAGTCTTATACTCGTTTTACAACAGATTGAGAACAAAGACATTAAGTCTAGAAATGGCTATTTCTTTTAAAATTTGTTGTAAAATCTTTCTCGGTAAAACTTGACAACTCTAATACTGAATTCACTTCGTATTTTTCACACATCCTGTACTTTCACACTAGGCATTTCAAATATGCAATTTTTCTAATTTCAGAAGCAGGTAAATTAAAAAGTTATCTAGAAATTCAATACAATTTTACCTCATGCACTTAAGATACTTTTCTATCTCTAACTGCGTATGACTTCATATTTGTGACTGTTTAAAAGTATCCAAGTATGAGGCAAGTGAAAGTGATACAGTAAGTGGCTCGGCTCTGTGGTTTCCATTAATTCTTACTTTGCGTATTTAAAAAGAGTGCTTTATATTGATTACACTAGTGGTTGTATATTGCTCTAAGAGTAATAATGAGGACTTTGACCTTCTCTTGAATGAGTACCAGTTCTGCAATTGATTACCTGTGGAAACTGGCCTCGGTCTGGACCTGGCAGGAGTCCCAGAAACGTCCGTGCTAGCTGTAATCCGACATCCATCGCTGACATAGGTTCCCTGCTGTTGGAAGCTGGTGTTGTGCACAGTAGTTTCATCCGCAGACTTGGGTCGGTAATCAAACACACTGAGCCTCGCTTTAGGGTGTTGAGAGCTGGGCAAGAGACTGGTGTGGGAGGAGGAGATGGACTCACTGTACACGGAGGTACAAGAATTGGAGAGTGAGCAAGAACCACCATCGCTCAGGTCGTAGAAACCTGCAGAGTTTAAATAAATAAGAAAATATTTCTGAATTACAGCAACTAAGTGGAAGAAACAGAGAAGATAAATCTCCATTTGCTATTTGCCATAGATCTAAACTTGTGCTAATTTATTTGGGTCCAGATCAGTTACCTCTTATTGGGCTTCTGCATATTTACTTTGGCCCTGAGCCAGCTCAGCATGGATATGCGCATTTAGTTCTGAGGGTGAGATGGGGTTAAGTGCAGCACCATCATGCTGTTTTTCATTGCAGAATGTCTTCGGTGTATACTATGCAACTGGTGTAAAACAGGACCATCATATACTGTTGTAACTTGTGGTAGGTGCACACAAGCAGAGTTTGCTTTGGAAAGTAGATGAAAACTAGCCTGTGCTCAGGTAAAACAAACAGCAAAGGACACACTTAGCTTTCTGACTGTATATGTGCCTAAGTGTTCAACTCCTGAACACTCCTGAAACTCACAGAAACTTGCACGCTTTACAGCTACTGCAAGTATTATCCTGTAAATCCATATGCATACCCATATAAGTATAAAATGCATGATTGAGAACTACTGGAAGAACTAGTCAGTATTAAGAGTCTTCATTTCTGCTCAGCTGTTTGTAATACTTCAGGAAAGTATCGATATTTAATGTATATATATAGATCAGGCATTAAAAGATTTTCCCACATGATAAAAGTTTTCAAAATTAAAAAAGTCTTTCCTTGCCTCAATGAAGACTTAAGGCTTTTCAAAATTCTGTTTAAGAGGTGTTCCCATTGTCATGGACCAGATAATAAAAACTGGTTTTAATGATGTTCCAGTTATAAAAGACTGAGGATCAGCTCTCCATGTGAATCAGACCAGAAACCTGAAACTGTCTGTTTCTCTGTCTGTGAAAACTTTAGTCATCAAACTGCTGGGTTGTTTTTTTCTCAGTATCTTTTAATAAAGCTGTTTCATTTTTCTATAAATGATGAAACATTCATTAGTGGTAATGATCTTCAAGGCTTCAGTTAGGTTTGAGATGTTGCAGATTCAAGCAAAGTACTGACTTGATTATTGGTCTCCTTTTCTACCAAGTACTCCATCCACTCTGCCATTCTCCAGTGGACAAAGTAATGAATAAATAAATCTGTATTTTCCTTCTCCTTCTGTTCATGGCTAAAATATCATTTTGTTAAAAAAACAAAAATTTCAATTAAAAAAATACTGTTGAGTCAAACAGCATTTTCCAAGTAAATTCACTTTCCAGGAAATTTCTATCACCTCTGTGTGTGCACTGTATGCGAGATCACTGCTCTCCACCTCAGCCCTGGGGCACCGTTTCTGACCAGAACAAAAAGAGTTCTGCTCAGCAGTTGACATCTTCAGTTCTACCCATACCACATCCCTGGGAATAAATGACCAAGTGCACATTACCTGAGCTGGGGCGGCTGTCGCTGTCCAAGTATTCACTGGAGGTTTTACTGACGTCCAGTTTCAGCTCGCTTATTCTCTGGTCAAGCTGATCCAGGTGGCTTTTCAAGCCAACATCCTGTCTCCTCAAGCGAGACTGCTCATAAATCAAGAAAAGAAGGGGGAAATGAAGAATAATCACAGTTAGAATGTCGGCAGAAAAACATGAATTCAGGCCATCTGTGCTGGACAGATTCTGCACTCAAAGTATTTTGCTTAGCTAGGGACTGTTGCAATTGGCTCTCTGTAATGAGAGTGACATAATGGGCAAGAACAATATGTTTTGTATCTCAGCATATATTGCCTTCTGCCCAGCTGAACATTTTCTCAAAATGTATCATTCTGAATATACTATTTTAACCTTTTGTTTGTTTGTTTTTCTTATACCTATGGCAGAGACTGTATCACTAAACAGAATGGCAGTCTTTTCACTAATTAACATATGATGTACGTACTGCATTTTGCTGTACACTGCCTCTGGGCAGTGGATGAGATAAGCATTACGAATTGCCGGAAAGAACTCTAAGATACTTTCCGATGAATGGAAATTAATGTGCATAGGTACATAGAGATATTCTACTAGCACACAAAGTACAGCCAGCATTCTGAGTTCTGCAAAACACTTACTCTGATGACATCTCATTATAGTAGAAAGAGCACATTACACAAATTGTGCTGTCTATGTTGCTGAAAAATTCCCTTGAACATCTCATGGCTAGCTACTGCCACACATTTTATGCAAGGAGAAGTTGGCATTTGAATTCTGCTGTGAAAGTAACTGTATTTAAAATAAATGATATCTCAACCTCGAAAATAATCCTTCATGAACCAACAACATGGCCCACTGCCTACTGCAGTCTCTGACCAGGCTGATCTGAAGTAACAGCTCCTGCAGTTGCTTCCCCAATACTTAGGCAGTCAACTTAGCGGGGCAGATGGCCAATCATTAGGGTACCAGCCAAAGAACCACAGTTAGTTTCTGTCAAACTTCTCACATGCACCTGGCAAATTATCTGAGCCCAGACGCTATTTAGGCAGCTTATAATTATATCATGCCTAGCCATGCATCCTACAGCACTCTAAAGAAAGGTCGTCTCTTGAAGTTGGTCGTAAAATGGTGCTCATAACCTTTGTAAGGCCAGGTTTCCATTCAGTAACGGCAAGAAAAACATTCTTCTTGAAACACTCTTGAGAAGGATCCTTCTTTATGAGTACATTTCACATTTGAAAGTGTAAATTGCAGTTCTAGCAGCATTTCCAACCCCTTATAAATAAATAAATATGTAGGCCCCCGAAAGTATCTACAAAATTAAAGAACGTGCAGAAAATGAAAATCAGTATGCATGTATTTTCACCTACACTCTCCTTATGTTATGATTATTCAGCTTTTAAGATTTGCATTTTGAGGTGTCTCCCCAGCTATAAACAGAAAACACAAGGAAAGCAGAGATCCTGAGGTCATCAGTAAATGATTAGAAACTGAGACTCAAACAAAAGGCAAAAGGCAGATGTCCTGAGTTTCACAAACTTGTTGATGCTGATGAAAAAACGAAGAAAGTATATTTTGCATGCTGTTACAGAGAACTAGAAAACATGTAAGATGCAAGAAATAGAGCTCCTTTCTGTTCATGTTGCACATCTAGAAATGTTTAAGCTCAACAAGTTGGTTACTGCTTGGTAGGAAAACAGGTGGTGATTTTCACGCTTCCTGTTTCACATAAACAGAAGGAAGACTGGGATAATAAAGGAGATTTTGTATCCCATCTACATGATGAATGTATGACCTCCTCACTACTTCTTTATTTCCTTTATGGTGAAAAAGCAAAAACATGCCATGCCTCCTTCAATCCCACCTACTCAGGAAATCATGGCTGGAATTAATTGCTTAATGATTAATGTTTTGCCAGCCAATCCCTCAGTCTGTGGTTTCTGATTAATGACGGAGAGGCCACAAGGCTCTCAGGTATTCAAAGATTATTTATTATACCTCCAGGTTCTGTCTGCGCTTTCACAGCATTTTAACCAACACACATGATTTACATCATCATCTTTAACCCTTTTATGGTGTCTCACACCACTGGGTTTTCATGTTTATGGCAGACTTCATAGCTTTGATCTTTCAGTTAACTCCTGCACTCCAAGACAAGAAGCACTTCTCATACTGGTTGGATAAGGACAACTTTTCCAGTGTGTTGCTTGAGGTTGTTGTTGTTCTAATAACTACACTAAGCAGCACCCAGAACAATAAGCTCTAAACACACTTTCTCAATTCACAATATGAATTTTATGAGACAAAACCTGGCAGGTGAAACCATCTGTTTGCTTTGGGCAACACAGATGTGAAGACTTCTGCACACTATACAATGCAGGACCAGACTTCTCAAATCAGTTTGATGGACTGCAGTTCTGGGGAGCCAAACCTGGGATGTTGTCATACTATCCATTATTCAAAAGGAAGGACAGTCTTTGCAAAGCAGGTTCCTTTGAGTCAAAGGAATTGGCACCCAAAATCAAGGCACCAAAAAGCACTGTTCGGGTTTGACTATTCTGCTCTTCTATTCATCAGCTCAGTTCAACAGGACGATTAATCTCACCCCTCTCAGACCCTTATTCTGGAGCGGGATGAATCCCTTCTGGAAGCACCTACTTTTCTCAGCTGACAAAAACTTTACTAGTTTAATATTCAAAATATACATATCCAGGATGTACAA
Organism: Bambusicola thoracicus; assembly: GCA_002909625.1. Lineage (NCBI taxonomy): Eukaryota > Metazoa > Chordata > Aves > Galliformes > Phasianidae > Bambusicola > Bambusicola thoracicus. Next base: position 5,177 of record PPHD01028100.1, read on the forward strand.
GATGTTTTCTCAAAAGAGAAAAAAATGTGCAAAATGCAAGGTACCAAGTGTTTTATTTTCTTTTCGTATAATTTCTGTCCAATCTTTACATTTTCCTAACATCACAGGCCTGCAAAACAAAATCACTGGATTTCAGTCAAATCAACAAGATCTCCTAAATATATTCTCTGGGAAAGTGTGAGAATTACTGTATGCTGGTGCCTTAGGTATCTACCTACTTAATGAAAGTGTCACAGACTTCTTTATTTGTATTGTCTGAATTTATCTGCATCTCTTCTTTCTCCTGGGGGTCACTATGATAGAGTTTGGCCAAGACACTAGCTTAGCACCTTTGGGATCATTAATGGCATCACATCCACTTCTTTTCCCAGTCTTTACTACTGATAACCACAGTATCTTGCAGCTATCAGAAAACCACCTGGCCACCAAAGAGCCATTTGCTAGAGCAAAATAACACATGATTGCTGGGGCTGCAGAAAGCTTGTGGTCTTGCTGCCTAAGGCAAACATCTGGATAGGCTAGCTGCTGAGGAAGAGACTGGGATGCTGGAGTGACATCCACAAATGGTTCCTTAAGCATTTGATGGCTCCGCTCCATCTACTCCTGCTGGTAGTGCTCAACTCCTCAGGAAACTTCTGTGCCTGACTCCTCAGGAAGCCTCTGTGCTTCAGTTTCCCAACTTCCCATCATAGGAGAAGCCTGGACTGACTTTTACTGATCTCGTATCCGCTGCCTGGAAGCCTTGAGCCAGCTGCGGCTAATAAAATTTCCCCATTTTATGTTGCAAGGACCAAACTTCTTATGAATTCAACTACCACCACACAAAAGCCCAAGGCTACAACCCTACTTGAAACCTGGCTCAAGATACACTGCAAGGCAAAGCCATGTTTACATTGTTAATGAGTTTCTCAGTCTGAAAGTTTATAGAGCCGTGATCACATACTTCACTGTCCCTGGGCCAAGAACAACAACGATGAAGACATAACACTCCTCGAGCAATGCTATGCTTTGCATTCCCTGTTACTTTTTTGTTTTAAATTAATTTCCTGCGATCGTGAACAAAATTTTCAAAGGGATTGACTGCAATATGCTGTCCACAAGGCACAAAGGAACTTCTTTCAGCCTGTGGTCTCAGTTCCTACGATCTGTGGACAGCTAACAGTTTCTTGAAGACCATGTTTTCACTTATGCTTATTTTAGTACAATGCAAAGTTGAGGTCTGCACCTCTATTTAAATATATGCCTGTAAATTGCAGGGAGGAAAACAACAATAGAAGGCTACCCAGATGCCAGACTGGAAGGCTTCCAGCAGCCACAGGTCAATCGGAAGTGCTTTGTATGGCAACCTCAGGCATTCACACACAACCACAGCTTTGTAGAAGAACCTGCCCCTGGTTTGATGCCGGCGTGAATCGACCCACTCAAGTGTTAGCATCGCTTCCCTCCCAAGCACCCCCAGAAGGTTTTTCCCATATTGCACTGGTACGTACCTCTGAAACCACCCCTTCCCAGCACTAACATACTCTCACCCTCCCGAATTGTGCAGGCCCAAGGGACCATTTCTTCCATTTTATCCTCTAGTTTCTCCCATGCCCTTGAAAGCCTTCTCAAGTGCCAGCGAAGAAACAGCAGCATAGAATCATTAAGGCTGGAAAAGACCTCCAAGATCATCTAGTCCTGACAAGATCATCTTCTATTGTCAGATCTTATTTGAAAAATACATAAGGAAGTGAGTAAATAAAGCACAACAGCTGACATTAAAAAAAAACAAAAAAACTAATAGCCACTCTGGTCAGAGGTCATTGGGTGTTTCTGTTAACCCAGTGGCCCCAGACGGGCAATAAATACTTTCAGTTCTTTTTTCTTTCTGTTAAACACGTGTATGAAGTGGAGCCATTAGTTAACATGATGTGTGACAGGTAATCAGGCGGCGGCAGCCCACTCATCCCGCGGTTTTTCACTTTAATCACGACAGGGCCTCTGCCGCGCTCTCACATCTGGCAGCCCCGAAGGTCTGAGCCCGCCTTCTCCACAGCTGCCGCCTGACAGAGCCGCGATAGCAGCGAGCGACCTTGCCGCGTTCACACCCGGGCGGCAGCTGACAGCAAGCCTTGCTCCAACACTGAGCGGGCTCTGCGCTGAGATTGCCGAGGTGTGAAATTGCCCACGTTGGAGATTAAAGCTCCGACTGCCGTCTCACTTTGGAAACTCGTTTCAGTCACAAGCGAGAGGGATTTTTTTTTCCGTCCCAAAAGCGTGAAGGCAGCAAGAGCGAGCCTTCAAACACAAGGCCTGGCATGCAGCTACTCCTACCTCTGGATCACACAACCCGTGGGAGAACAGCGCTGAAGGCGCACGAGACCCTTCCTCGCACGCAGCCGTGCACCTGTGTACACACACGCGGGCGCCCACGCCGCGCCTGGCAGCGCTCACGCTGCAGCAGCGTTCCGCGCCCTCCTCTCATCTCCTCCGCGCAGCGCCGCATCCCGCAGCGCGCCCGGCCCCGCGCAACGCCGGCTGAGGGCTTCCCTGCAGCGCCCTCCCCGCAAGGAGCCGCTGCCGACACCGCGCCCAGGTGCGCCCGGCCGTTATAAGGCACGGTTCCCCACGAGTTCCGAGGGAGGGGGATAGCGGCGGTGGTTTTCTTCCCGGCACTGTCCCGTCTCTTACCAGCTGTTCCTTGAGGGCGGTGAGGGTGGCCTCCAGCCGGAGCTCCTTGCTGTGGGCGCGCAGGGGTTGCTCGCCTTCGCCCGCCGGCATAGCCAGGGCGGCTCGCACCAGCTCCCGCTGCTGCTCCCGCAGCACCTGGAGCTCCTGGAGGCCGGCCAGGGCCGCCTGCAGCCTCTCGCCCACCCGGCCGCGATCCCAGCCGCCCGCCCGCGGGGCGCCCAACAGCATCCTCAGCGCTGGGCCGCGGCCCCGGCCATGGCAGTGGGGCGGCGGGGAGGCGGCGGGGCTGGTCCCGCTTCGGGCCGTGTCTGCGGCCAGGGCCGCTCGCACCGCTCCGCGGCTGGCGGCGGAGAGAGTGCAGGGCGGCCGCGGCGGCTCCTGCGGTTTTGGAGGAGAGGTGGGGAAGGGGGAGGGAGTGAGTGAGGGAGGGAGGAGGCAGGGAAGGGAAGAGGGCTGCAGCGCCGGGGCTACCTCTCGGGGTGTGTATGCCTGGAGAGGAGCCAGCGCCCGTGCGCTGCCTCCTCCCCTCGCGGGGCGGCTCCTGCCTGCATACTCCTACCCCTGCCCCGGGGGCAGCACCCGCCTCGATCCCCTCCCGGCGGTGGGGAAGGGCAGGGCGTCCTCCCTTCGTCCTCGGGAGAGAGCTGCTGACGAGCTGGGGAGCGCCCATCCCGGCCGGGACGGAGCACCCGGCCGAAAGTACAGCAGGAGCCTGCAGAGCTGGGGTATAGCAGTGTCTCCCTGTGCCCTGGAAGAATGTGCTCGCTGTCTGGGGACGTCTCTTGCCCAGAGTGTCTCTGAAAATGCGAATGTTTTCTGCTTCCCTGCAGGCTGTTCGGATCCTGGCTGAGCCCTGCGGGTCAAGGTCTGGTCTGGTTTGCCTGTCAGCGGTTCTACAACGTGTGCCCAAGACTGACGTTGTCCGTATGAAAATAGTGTGAGGATATTAGTGTGGTGAGAGCTCTCAGGTATAAAATTTCCCTTACAAAACGTATGGTACTTGTAACTCCATTCCTTCCCCTGTTTGGTAATTATTTCATGTTAGGCACACACAGAGGATTGGCACATGCCTCCTTGCTATCTAGAAACCATCCTGACTGTGTTATCTAATCTTTGATTGTCTCTTTGGGAGCATAACATCTATTTTGTGGGTTCAGTGTGTCTCTCAGCCTCCAAAAAAAGTCATTTCAAGGGCTCAAAATTTATTTTAAATGGATTCTGGAAAATGTTTGGTCATAGAAATCTGAGTCTGTGGAGCTGTTTCTACCAAGAGATGCTACTGTTTGAAGCTCCTAAGACGAGTGGCTGTAGTTTCTTAGGAGGCAATGGGTTAGGAGGCGTCAAAGCCTGCGTAGGTAGCTTATTGTGAAGCAAAGGAGAGAAAAAACCCTGATACCAAAAGCCTGGTGAACATAGTGGGGGCTACACGGTGTTCTGTTGGCTACACTGAAATAAGAAGCATTTGAATCCCACAGAACCTCTAATCACTGTGTTACATTCAAGGAGATTCTAATAATTTCAGGAAGGTGTACAATTCTCTGCAAACCAGTGAACGCCATGCATATAACTTATCTGCCTGTGGTTATCCCCTTTTGGCCCTTTGATGTATCCTGAAAAGCTAGCATACTTGAATTTGAACGCCACTTGAATTTGTGCTGTAATATGAGTTGAGCCTGTTGCTCTGTCAGTTGTTCTCCAAGTAGTCTTTGAATACCATATGTGGGTGGCCATTTCCTCCTCCAAGACTGCAGCCAGCCTAGCTTTCCTGGCAGCAGGCCCTAGTTGTAGAAGTGCCAGAAGCACTAGTGCAACGTGAAAGCCATCTCCTGCTAGGAGGTCAAATTATTGATGTGTTTGTTCACTGGATCCCATGAAGCACATTATTTGGCAGTGTCAGTAAGACCAAGCCTTGCCTTTACTATGTTGCTTTATACAGATTTCATGGAGCTTAATGGTCTAGGAACTGCATTTGCCCTACAAAATAGATCTACGTCCAAAGGGGTTCAGAGAGATGCTATTCTGACAAGTTTTAGATGGAACTCATGAAGAGGTATGACTGATGGTCACAGCCCCGAGGTGCTTGGCTAAAGGTTTTATAAAGAGTACAATATAAATGATGTAATTTGTTTTGTGTTTTTTTTTCCTCCTAGTCCATCTCACTGAAATCCCTTATGCAGAGAAATGCCTCAAAGGATTCAATTTACAAGATGGGAAGAAAAACTGACTGTGAAAATGAGATGCTTTTGAAGAGAGCATGAAATACTGCCTCCTCTCAGGTGGATGATGGCAAACTACCAGCCGTGTCGCACATATGACTAGACTCTTGCAAAATGGCATTGCAGGTATGAGGAGCTGAAGCATTTTCTACATCACTTGCCTTGGAGTTTGTTTAAACAGATAAGCAGCACAGTTCCTTATTTTATTCAAACGGTGTTTCAACATGTCTAATACAAGTCACACAAATACCAGTTAGTGTGTGGGTGTCTAACCTCTTGGTTTGCCTGGGCTGCATTGGGTGAAGAATTATTATCTTGGGCCACATATACATAGGTCACTCTGAAAGTAAGGGCTCCTATTTATTTCCATGGGAACTACAAAAGATACAGTGAGCACAGTAATGCTGGCAGAACAAATTCTCAGATAAAAAACACTAATTTTCAACAGTCACCACCATTAGCTTTGCATTTTTGTCAGCGATGAACAGGAGCCTGCATGCCTTGCTCATAACATCCTGCACCAGCAGAGGTGACCCACAGTTGTTGTTGCACCTACTGAAATGCACCACCCGCCACCTCACTGTGCTCACATCCACTGTCTGGTCTCCATAATGTTCACAAGTGTTGACAAATGTCAGTGGGTGCCATTGTTTCTGCATGGTGGAACTCAGTAACATACTTGTGCTTTGAATGTACTTTCATGTCAGGCACTGTTGTGTCAGGCTGCCCTACTGCTGCTATCTGTCCCATGGCAACAAAACATAACAGAATATTGGTGGGAAGGTTCAACCTCTACTGCCTTACTACCAACATCTGCCTCTGGTATCATGGACTAACCTCATAAAATAGGAGGCATTACTGTTGGAGCAGACCTCATACAATATATTAATACTGTTAATGTATATAAGTAATTAATAATT
>PPHD01028101.1:0-10982 GCA_002909625.1 Bambusicola thoracicus
ACCCTGCACATAGCAGGGGGTTGAAAATGGATGATCATTGTGATCGTGATTCTGTGATTCTATGACAAAGACATAAGTAAGCATGAAAGAACCTTTAGATCAATATACTGACTTACAAACATGCAATGAGATATTAAATATTTTAATGAACTTTAACATAGTTATATGCTATGCAATTGGGTGTAAACTGAAGTCCATCTTGGTATCCTGATGAGTTGTGCTGCATTAGAATTATAATTCAAGATTTCTCTTTTTTAAAAATAACCTGTGGTCTCTTTGATTTAGAAAAAAAAAATGATACTTTGTGATTATAAAGTTATCAGATTTCTTCCTCTCAAGTGCAGAGTATTTGGGGGGTAGTTTTACATCAGCACTTTAGTGCGCTGAAGTTGGTTCTAAAAAGGTGCAAGTTTGTCTTATGTCTGAAGTGAACCTGGTAGGCACTCAAGCGTACCACTGGTGCTCTGTAAGCTCTTTTTCTCTTAAACAGTGTAATTGTCTCTGAAAGTACCTTCATAGCACTCCACTTTGTGTGAATATGATGTTCTCAAGAAGCTCTGCGTGTGATTTCATTAGGTACCATAACACAGTTTGAAATGACCATACAGAAATTTGCAGAGAAGTGATGTGCCCCTACAACTAACCTACCCTTCAGTGCCAATTGACCCATCAAAGCACACCCCAAGTCCCTCTGTCTAGGCCACACCAGATAGTAATGTACACCCATCCTGCATTGTGCACTTTGCCAGCACATATCATCAAAAGACAGTGGCAGATTATATCATGGGAAATGTCTATAGAGCTGAGATGCAGATACAACATTTCCTTTCTTCAAAGACTTCTTTCACCAGGCTGAAAGGCTCCCATTCCTTAGTGTGTGCATAGTTATATATTATTTCTACTCCTTGGCTCCAGCATAATGCTCAGCTGCAAATCTTTACTTATGACCAAAATGAGAAAGAAGTCACGGTGTTGTTCTGCAGTTGGATGAGATGCAGGCATCACAGTGTGAAACCATAAGTTTATACCTGAAAAGTGACCTTCAGTCAGCATGAGACTTCAGAGAATGCATTCAGATAGGCAGAAAACGAGTGTGATCTGGCTTGTTTGGTTTAAACAAACCTCAGTCTTCTAACTTTCTATGGAAAAAGTAGCTTCACATTTTTAGAGACTGAAAACATAAAATGCTCACTGAAAAACAATGCAAAAAACAGATAAGAGAGATTCTCTTTTGAAATCACTGCATTCAGCAAATGATTGATATTAATACTAGACAGATTTACAGATTTTAACAAAGGGTTGGAAATGAAGAATCCTGGCCAAGAGGGCAGAATTTTAAACATTCTATTTTTATGATAATATCTTTTATTTACGTGGCTGATGTGTCCACCTAACTTAAGGTGATTCTTTTAAGCTAGAAACATAGTGCCATTGAAGCTAAGCCAAATGCATGTATTCTCATCACACCATCACAGCTGAAAGATGTAAGCTATGACTAGACTCTATTTATTGATATAATCTTAATTGAGAGAGTAGTTTATTTGTCTTTTTTTTTTTTTTTTTTTTTTTTTTTGTATTTTTCAATCACAATATTTATTTAGGGCATGTAGACTGTCAGAAAAAGGTCTTCTTGAATGCCCTTGACAAAAGGGCATATTCCTAGCAGTGGAAGCTTGTGAGATTTGCAAAATCCTATTGAGGTAGACATACTCATTACTCTTGGTTACGTTGGTTCCTCTGAATTAATTTAAAGGATAAAATAAAGATTTTATCTGTATCTAAAACAGATTTGTGGAGCAACTAGGGCAGCTTTTATGTATTCATTGCTTTAGTCAAAGAATACTATCTGTATGTCTCTTAGAAATAAATGAAGAGATTTTCATCATAATTTGCTTTGATATAATATAAATTTCAGTGTTACAGCTTCTCATAGGAATTTATAGGCAAATCACAGCTGAGCTTTAAACAAAATTACTAATAAAGTTAGTACTATTACTTTCAAGGTACTCAACTGCAAAGGGCAGCAGCAGTGAAGTAGTAACACTAGGAAGTGTAAAATAAATGTTATTAAAATGAATGTTTGTGTTTTTTCAGCGTATAGGTCAGAAGTCCTAGTCCAGATGGCTGGTTTTAACTGTGTTTATTATATTTTTTTCTTTTTAAGGGTTCTGGAAAGAAAACATTAGCTAGAAAACTAGCACAAATATGGAAATGCATTTTAATAGAAGGTAAACATACGCTATGTTTGAAACATTGTATTAAATTCATTATACCTGTTGTTTTAGAAGGAGATACATGTAACAAGATAACCAAATTACATTCTCAATCCTGTAAAGTGATTCATGTGATTCTTTTAGTTAATGTGGAGGGAACTGATTGAAGTCCCGAGAGCACAGAGATTTTCTGATACAGATGATGAAAAAATAGAAGGATCTTTCCTTTCTGTGTTTGTCATGTGCCTAATACAAGGTGGAGGGTGGGAGGGGGTGGAGGGATCAAGGAGGGAGTGGAGAAGGGGGATGTACTCCAAGAAACAGAAGCATAGTTTTTATATCAGTGTAAGAAGTCATGGAAGGAATGTAGCTGGTACTTTCAAGTTTCTAAAACAAAAAAGCCCAATGGCTTGTTTCAGAAGTCATAGCTAAGTTTTCTCATTATACACTAGAATAGAAGGCACAATTTCATCTCAGGTTGGAAGGGTCCTTAAAGCCCATCTGGTTCCAACCCACTGCTGTGGACAGGGTTGCCACCCACCAGCTCAGGCTGCCCAGGGTCCCATCCAACCTGGCCTCGAATGCCTTCAGGGGTGGAGCAGCCACAGCTTCTCTGGGCAGCTGTGCCAACACCTCACTGTCCTCTGAGTAAAGGGTGACAATATCTAACCTAAATCTCCCCTCTTTCAAGTTAAAGTTATTTCCCATTTGTCCTGTCACTCTCAGACCATGTAAAAAGTCAGTCTCCCTCCTATTTATAATGTCCCTTCAACTACTGCAAGGCTGCAATGAGGTCTCCGTCTACAGCCTTTTCTTCTCCAGACTGAACAAGCCAAGCTCCTTCAGCCTGTTTTTGTAGGAGAGGTTCTCCAACCTCATCGTATTATTTTGGATCATCACCACATCTTGCATGTGCCTTAACATGTCTTCCAGGGGGATCTGCTCCATGATCTTCCCAGGCACAGACATGAGGCTCATCAGCCTGTAGTTCTCCAGGCCTTCCTTTCTCCCTTTCTTAAAAATGGGAGCGATGCCTCCCTTTTTCCAGTTACAGGGGACTTCACCTGAAAGCCATGACTTTTCAAATATGATGGAGAGTGGGTTGGCAACCACAAAATTATAAATCTAATTATATAAAAGTTTGATTTGATGGGTTAAGCCTGATATTATGAATTAACCATTTCGATATCAATTTTCATTACATTTTTTTTTTCTTTACAGTGCACCCTTAATGTTTTTAACTGCTCTTATAAAAGCCCCCTAGTGGACATTATAACATTTTATGTTTCTGTGAATATATGGGGTTATTCATCAAATGAAGTACCCTTATCTTATTTTGAAGGCTTTGAACTATGATAAAAATCAGTATGAAAAAAGAAACTTTTTTACCTAAGTAAATATAGAATTTTTAACTTACGGGATTGATTAATACCTGGTCCAAAACACAGGTGAGACTAAATTCAAAATGAATTCATTAATTAAGCCAATCCAGATTGCTCAAGTGTACTTAAACCACTGCTAACAAATATCTACCAAGTTGGTTTTTAAAAATCTTAGGCAGTCTGTTGTGGTAATATAGCTTTTGTCATTTTACTCACTTATAGCATTTTTATGTCCGTTATTTACTTATTTCTAGTAAAATCAAACAGTGTCTTAGCTTTGTTTGCTCACAATGCTTCTATTAATCTTTTTTACTGTGATGTATCCATATGTGTACCTACACACACATTCTGTCAACATTTTCCTGTATCTTTTTTTCATTTTGCACTTAAAAAAAATTCAGCATGTATAATCATAATTTAGCTCAGAAGGGAACTTTAGAGGTCACGGGGTATCACTAGAGTGTCAGCTAGAGAAGATTGCTCAAGGACATATCCATTTAAGTGTGAAATATTCCCAAGGAGTAAAAAATATTCCCAAGGAGTGAGACTCCACCATATCGCTGGGCAGCACTTTCAAATATTTGACCGCTGTTATAATCAACCCAAGGGTACAGAGGCAGCTGACTTAAGCAGTTGCATATGCAGGCATATATGTATGTGCGCCTGCATTGACGTATCTGTATATAAAATAAATCTTATGAGTTGAATTAACTTTATTCTATCTGATGTGCTTCTTCAGCTTTGGAAGTAATTCAAATGAATATTCATGAAGAAACAGAATACGGGCTTAAGGTAAAAAGTGTAATCTGACAGTAAATTTTGTCACATTCTTGGCAAATATACATTGTCTAAGGCTATGTTTTGCTTTTTACCTTAGTGTCAAGAATTGCTTTTCAAAGGTCAAAGTATTTCTGAAGAACTTGTTACAGAAATGATTCTGAAAAAGATTGAGTCACCAGAAGTTGCTCATTTTGGTAAGTCTATTTATAGCCTAAACTTCCTAGAATAAGCTAACCACAATTTTGTCATGAAACAAGCCCAGCACCCTCAACCTTGCTTTGTAGGGCTCCAGCCCTCTGATCATCTCTGGTCAGCTCCACATACTTCTGGTGCTGGCTGCCCCACGCCTAGACACAGTACTACAGATGGGGCCTCATAAGAGCAAAGGAGGAGGGAACAATCATCTCCCTCAACCTGCAGGCCATCCCTCTTGTGATGCCACCCAGGACACAGGTGGCCTTCCGGGCTGTGAGCACATGCTGCTGGCTCATATTCAGCTTTCTATCCACCAGAGCCCCCAAGACCTTCTCTTCAGGGCTGGTCTCAGTGCATGATTTAAATCAAATCATGATGAAAGTTGTTGATTGATTTATTAATGACAAGTTATTAACTGACAGTCAGTGAAATGGAAGTCACTGTATGGATTCAGTATCAGCCACCCCATAGATATACCACGAGAGTAAGCACTTCCCAGATGTAAACACCTACAAATTTCTGACGTCCTAAAACTTGAATATACTCAAACTTGCAGGGTTCTGCATGCAAACCTTCCCTCAGAGTTGGGTGGGTATTGGAAGCACACATTCCTTCTTTTGAGAGTGCATTCTGTTGGAAACATGGCTGCTCCTGCCTCATGTGTGCCATTTTCTCTAACCTAATCTACATACCACTGAGAAAGCTCCCCAGAAGTTCTCACATGCACACTGGAGGTGTGGGTCACTGCTACTTGAAGCCTGCTCTGTCATACAGAAATGCAGGTTGCTTGCAGCACTTGACATGGAGGCTGCTCTGTCAGGCCTAAACAGAAGTTAGTAGGCTGGCCAACCAAGCCTGGTTTGGCTGCTGTTACCTTTTCCTGATTCTAAGGTCTTTTCCCTCAAATTGTAATCTTTCTTCAGTGTTTCTTTTCCAGCTGATTCCCCCTTTTCTCAAAATCTCCTAGTAATCTCCTGCTTACTGTTTGATCTGTTTGATGATTGTCTTGCACAAGCTTCTTCATTGATTGTTTCCCCACAGCATAATCAGCCTGGGGTAAAGCCAGTAGTTTGGGATAATTTGCACATTTGTAGCTACATTCACATTATTTTTAGGTCAGGTGTTGTTAACCAAGTTTTTATTAGTGGAGGTTGTGCAAGCTTCCTGCATCTCACTCCTACTAGAACCTTATGCAGGTATCAACAAGACAGAATACAAGTTTTATGTTTCCCAGAGGAATGACTGCACAATGTATTCTCTCTTAGGCTCTTCCATGAATTTTACATCTGTTGATGGAGGCTCCCCAAAGGGAGAGTCTTCAGTTCTAGTAACTGTAGCAAAGGCTGCTGCTATGTTTTTGGGTTGCATAGACTTGCATATAAACTTTACCACATAAAATCTTAAGCACTTGGAGTATGCACTATTTCTCTGAGGGAATATTCTCATGTTGTTTTTTTTTGTGTGTGTGTGTGGTTTTTTTTTAGTCTCTCACTGTGGCTTCATGAACATTGAGTTCCTCACTATAGAGTTGTTATTATACTGTATGCACTTACTGGTAGTTACAGGACTTCCCCAGGACCTTGCAGCCATGGGTACTAATATTTCTGGGGCAGTGCATACTAATACTAGGAAAAATGTATCATTACCACCATGTCTGTCATGCATAGTCAGTGCCTTTGCTGAAAAGGACTCAACATTGTTAATCTTGATTGTATGGATGCTTGCCAAGTTGTTATGTATATGGTGTGCAAGTGCCTCCTCTTGAGAGGATTTAACACCCAGGAGCACTGTGTATATTCCACAGAGGAGTTCAGACTCCTTTTATTGCCAATGCAAGCAATGGCTTTTAAAGGCTATTGTGGCTATTCTTGCAATGTCTTTCACAATGCCTTTTAGTGGCAAAAAATGGCCCCTGGAAGTTTATTTCCTTTAGTCACTATAGTACGAGTTAGGTACATGAAGTAGATTGTCTGAATATGATCCTTGGTGTCTACATATTTCTTATATTTCTCAACTCAGTTACAGGCTTTCAGAGTCCTATATTATGTTGAAACCAATACATTTATGTAAGTATTTGATTTGGAGGGGACATAGGTGCATATTTTTTTTTAACAGCATTATGTACATGGTTGAAAATTGTGCCACTATATGCATGTTTCTTCTGAAGGAGATAAGTGTAACTAATTGTATATTTGTCATAACTTTCTAAAAGATGTATTAAAATGTATTCTGCAGGTTATGTTCTCAGTGGATTTCCTTCTCTCTCAGAGGAATATATGACTGTTTCACAGCAAATGGAGAAAATAAAAAATCTGAAATTAAAACCAGATTTCCTGATTAACATTAAGGTAATGGCACTTTCAATAACTTGCTAGTCATTTCCCTAATTATTAGAAAACTTACATACTGCATAAGTCGGAAGATAGTATTTTCTCCTATGCTTTTGAGTATAGTATTTATTGAGAAGTAATTAATTGTTCTCTTTTATAGTGGAATGGAATTCCACTAGTTTGTTCTATTACAAGCACTAATCATGTAAAATAATGAGTATTTCCTATAACTCAGTCAAATCTACAGTCCTTGCATTCCTATTGTACAACTATGTACAGTCATGAACATGCCCTTCTTCATGCAGTGTTTCATTTATTAACTAGATTCTTTCCTTCTTATACTCTGAATGTGTTGAATGGGCTTCTGAGACAACAATGAATAGTGAGCCTCTGATACTGTACTCCAAAATTTTGATTCTAGTTGTATCTACATAGTTTGTCAGATGCTAAGACTTTATGCATAGGCCAACTCTATCACTTTGCCAGATGTGAGGTAGTGCTTTAATGACAAAGTTTTTACATTCCTTACTTTTCAGACTTAATCCATTTGACCATGCATAGTTAAAATCCTTGAACACCTATTTCCAACTTTTTTTTGTATTCTCTTAGAACAATCATAAAAGAAACATATTTTTGTGCTGTTTTCCAGGTCGCTTTTATTTTTTTCAGCTACAGGAAGTCAATCTTTTCTTTAATACCAGATAGTGAGGAATCCCAGCTCTTGAAAAATCATACTGTATGGTTTCATGTGGAGTAGTACAAACAGAGGAGTGATTCTATCTACACTGTAAATAAAACAGAGTTATTTACTTCATGTTCTTACATCATCTTCTCTTCTGGAAAGAAGACTGAGACTGAATATTTATTAAAATCTTTGGCCCAAATTCAAATAAAAATTTTGCCTTTAATTTTAGTGTGTTTCGGCTGTATTCACAGACATGTTAGAATGGTAACTATTTTCATTACATCCAAAAACAAAAAAAAAAAAAAAAAAAAAAAAAAGGAAGAAGAAAAAAGAAAGAAGGGATATACTAGATTACTCTAGAACAACTAAATACTGTTGTTACAGACAAATCTAGAGAAGTTTTGTCTTTCCAAGAAAAGTGACAGAAAACCTTTGAAAAAAGAATCATATCTGTCCAAATTTCTTCTTCCCTATTTCAAAATGTGCTATGTCATATGGCAGTCAATGTCAGCCATATGTCTCTTAGAGCCAAAATATAGCAGTATCCTGAAGTATTGTTGTATTTCAAGGGATACCTTAGGTAATGTGCGTAGTATGCCTTTTGCTAGCAATGTAATCTCAGAAGCTCGGTCTTCCTCTGTAGAAATTGATTCTCCCTTTCTGTCACCTTTTGAATTCACTGACTGCAATGTCTTGTTGTCATCTCAGATTTTTCACTCATGTTTGAAGGGTAAATTTTAGTAGTTCAGAAAGGAAGAAAAATTATTTATCACATTCCAACTAAAGTTCCACAGTAGAATTTTAAGATATCAATTTTAAGGCTACATCCAGATTTACCTGTTGTCCTGGTTTCTGCCAAGACAGCGTTGATAGAAAATAGGTTTTATCTCAACACGAGTTCTATTTTATTTCCAAATCTCTCCCTCATTCCACTTGGGAGGGGGGAAGGAGTGATCAAAGAACTGTGTGAGGCTTACCTGCCTGCCAGGTTAAACCACAAGATCTGTGTCTAATGTTAAACTAATATATTCTGCAGTTATTTTTGCAGAAAAGCCCATGTTTATTCTTCCAGAGCTTCAAACTGCTGAAAATCTTTAACCTCTGAGACAATAGCACTATGTTTTTGGTAACGGTAAAGATCTACAAGGTCAGAGGTACCTACTAAAACTGATTTAATCTTGCTCAAGTCAAAACCCCTTTAGCATTGACTATAAGAGCAATCAGAAGCCTATCTGCAAAAGACTTATTCCTGAACTGCAGCTGAAAATAACTTAATATGGCAAAATGTGCTCAAGTAGTCGCTGCACTGCTGATACAAAATGTAAAATGCTGAAGGGGAAAAACTTATTAAATATTATATTTTTGCCCCAAGTAACTTTGCTGTTGGTGAATGTTTTTATTTGTGTAGAAGGTGTTAGAGAAGAAGTTTAGGAATCCAAATATTTGCCAAAGAGTTTCCTATTCCCCATATTCTGCAGTTTTAGGAAGCATATGATTATAGCAGTACACAAAATACGGTTTTTTTTTAACATATTCCTTGCTAGTGTTCAGACTATGACTTATGCCAAAGAGTATCAGGACAAAGGCAACGCCCTGATTCAGGGCAAGTATATCAGAGGAACCAGTGGGATCCTGATCTTATAGAAAAACAAAAGAAAAATAGTGATCAGCTTGAAGACGAGAATGAAGAAGTTGAAGCTGAAGAGATGGAAGAAGAGGTAAGTAATGCTAATTTCTAAAGAACATAAAGTATTAAAATGTACTGCAGATAAAGCAGAACAAATTCCAACATTCTAAAATATCACCATACTAGATTATGAACTAATTTTGCTGAGTTCTAATCTTAATTCAGTTTCTGTTTTTTAAGCAACATGGGGTAATGTTAAAATGATAGGTTTAAATGACAGCAAATGCTGATTAATGTATAGCTTAACCTAGAGTCAGCCTTGAACTTAGAAATCACTGAAGTGTTTCTTACCATAAGTTAAAAGGTTGGATCAGGAGAATGGTGACTTTATATTGCCTTGTATTTGTGTCTGAGAAAATACAAGAGTCCTAATTTTTATTTGTTTTACTGGCATATGTGGGATAGTAACTTGTTTTCTGGATTTGGTATTAGACTACTCCAAAAAGAATTTGTGTATTTTCATAAAGGTATTCATTTTGAATTCAGGTTGGATTCTAATTCTGGACATAGACTTACCTGTGCAGGTTCCAGTCACACGCCTCTCAATTTCCAGAAACTGCACTTCATTAGGAGTAGGATCACTGTAAACAGTAACAGGGCACTCATTGAAGTACTCCAGAGAACTATTATATTTACTTCTGGTTGTAGACAAAATTTAGTTTAGTACATTATTTCATTTCTTTACATTGAAGTATTTAACTTCTGCTTCCTCAGATTGCGCAAGATTCACTTACAGTATCAGAAATGATTCATCAGTTAGTGCAAAGACCCGAAGATATGCTTGAAAATATACAGGAAAGAGTTGGCTTGTATAAGGATATAATGCTTCGTTCTTTAGAAGTAAGAAAAAAAAAATAACAAAACGTCATGATGATGCTTAACTAAAGATTGTTTAAAATATCATACAATATTTTCAGTTTTTGTTTGATTGTTTGTTTGTTTTTATTTGAGATGTTTCGTAGAGATGAGCACAAGGCATACTTCAACATTTCCCCCAGTTCTGAAATACATACTGAAATCAATGGTACAAAATTTTCATATCTGACTGTTGATTTTACTCTGGAATATTGAGATTTTTTTAAGACATCAGTTCAACGAGTCTTGATTTTACTGAAATCCCCAGTAGTCCAAGCTTTGATATTTACAGGAACAAAATGAGCTTCAATGTCATTATCTGGTTAACTATACTCAACTGACGAATGTGTCCTTGTTCTTAAACAGGATTTGATGGCTGAACAGGATTCCCGGTATCTTATTGAACTGGATGGAAATCGGGAACCAGATGAACTTCTTACTGTAAGTAAGCTATTTACCAACTTAATCAATTTCCACTAGAAATTAATTTATCCGTTCTGTGGATTGCTTGCTTTCTTAAGATATTAACAAATTTTTAAGTTCAGTACAAAACTCACCTAATTATTATTATAAAGCATCACCTTTGTAATGTATACTTCTATTGCTCTGTAAAACAACTATACAATTCACAGAGCCCCAGGCTTACATGTATGGTAGAGGGTGATATTTCCAGGTAGACCACAAACTCTTTCATAATGTATCCTCTTTTTAGTGCTTTGTACCTTGTATTAGTTACAAGAATAATTACAAGCATGTGAAATTAAAACATATTTGGTATGATCTATTTACAGAACTTAACGTATTGGTATCTGAAATAATGCCAGAATTTTTATGATCTTTGATACTGTTTTACAG
>PPHD01028102.1:0-10982 GCA_002909625.1 Bambusicola thoracicus
AAAAAAAAAAAAAAAAAAAAAAAAAGCCAGAGAATGTAAATTATACAGTAGAAATAAGGAAAAGCGGGAAAATCAGAAGCACATATGAACCTGAATACACTTTTCTCAGTTGGGCAGAAAGGAACCTTACAAGGTTCTACAAGGGTAAGTGTAGACTTCTACACCAAGGGAGGAATAGCCTCACATATGAGTACAGTATAGGGGCTATCCTGCTGCAAAGAAGCTCTGCAGAACAGGATCTGGGTGTTCTGGTGGAAAACAGGTTGGCCATAAGCCAATAGTGTTCCCTTGTGGCCAGTAAGGACAATGGTATCCAGGGGTCCACTGAAAAGACCGTGGCCAGCAGGTTGAGGGAGGCGATCAGCAAGTTTGCAGGTGACACCAAGCTGAGTGGTACACTTGACACAATAGAGGGAAGGGATGCCATCCAGAGAGACCTGAACAGGATTGAGAGATGGGCCCATGCCAACCTCATGAAGTTCAACAAGCCCAAGTGCAAGGTCCTCCACCTGGGTTGGGGCACTCCCAAGCACAGATAAAGGCAGAGTGGAGAATGGCTTGTGAGCTGCTCTGAGGAGAAGGATTTGGGGGTGTCGGTAGAGAAAAGACTTAACATGAGCAGACAATGTGTGCTTGCAGCCCAGAAGACCAATCATATCTTGGGTTGCATCAAGGGAAGCGTGACCAGTAGGTTAAGGGAGATGATTCTGCCCTTCTACTCTGCATTCATGAGACCCCATCTGGAGTACTTCATCCAGTACAAGAAGGACATGGAGCGGTTGGAGTGGGCCCAGAGGAGGGCCATGAAGATGATCAGAGGGCTGGAGCACCTCTCCTACAAGGACAGGCTGAGCAAGCTGGGGCTCTTCAACCTGGTGAAGAGAAGGTTGCAGGGCACCTTCCAGTACCCGAAGGGGGGCCTATAGGAGAAACTTGTTATAAGGGCATGTTAGCAAGAGAATGAGGAGAAATGGCTTTAAAAGGGTAAATGGACGTAAGAGGGTAGATGTAGTTAAGATATTAGGAAGAAATTATTTACTGTGATGGTGGTGAGAGAATGGAACAGGTTGCCCAGAGAGGCTGAGGATGTACCAGCATATTTCTATGGTATAATAAGGTCAATCAGCTTACAATGTGGTTAAGAAAAATGATTTTTTGAAGTTTATATTTTCCCATACTACAGTAATTTTACATATAGCTTCCAACCTGAACTATTACTTAGGTCACTGCTGTTCATTCCACTGCGTCAGACTTTTTTATTTTATCAGCAGTGTTTAATAAGATCAATCACGATGCAAACTTAATTGCAATCACTAATAACTATGTACTTAAGCGTTAAGTAAGGAGGCACTTGGGAAATCGAGACAAGAGGCATTCAGAAGAGTTAACAGGTACCTAGTAGTCTGTAATAAGATTGATGACTTCAAAAGCCCTTATACTAGTGAAAGACTTTAAACCACAAATCTTTAAGTTTTAGGCATACTTCCAGGTTAAAAAGAGTTACAAACTGGAATGGTTTTATACGCTTTCAAATGCAAAGCTAGCCCACTATGTTAGGATTACTACCTGATATCTACACCCTGACAAAAAAAAGGAGGAGGTCTCTTTCATATGACTGTCATATCTAAGTTAAAAAATATTAGAAGTAAAATAAATAGGCTGTCAAATCACCTCCAGCTCCATTTTTATCACACTGTATCTCCTGAGTTAGCAATAGGATTGAATCAGCTCTTAGTTACGAGGATGAAGAAGAGCCCTGAGGTAGGAAAAAATATTGACTGATTCACTGATTGATTGATTGGAGTTTTTGTTATACAAAAAAAGCTTTTGTGGGTGTCCATGTCAGTTTGAAAATATGGAAATGTAAAACCTCCATTTTGATACACCATAAAGAGCTGTGTTTCACCAGGTGGGTCCTATCTCAAGAGACTCACACAGAGCAACTTTAAACACCCACACAGACAGCAGAGGTCACCTATAGGCCACAGCCTCCAGGTTGTGTCTATTAATGAAAAAATCTCAAAAATCACAAACGTTATTTGAAAAGCACTTTAGTTTTCAGAGCAATCAAGCCATAACTTGTAGCCATTTTACAGTCTATATTTACGTGTCACTTCTGCATTTCATGAACAGCAATTTCATTGAGGTATGTGATATTGTCAGTACAGATCACAGCAACTTCAACATTTTAAGAATAAGCAAGTTTCAGACATTTTCTGTATAGTAATTTTCAATAATTTTAGATGTCAATTAACAAAATATACTCAAGACATCTTATTTCCTAAATCCAAGAGACATCATTCACTGCGCAAGTTGATGTCATTACCACCTGAACGTATGACATCAAAGGTGAAATTCTTGTTAACACTCAACCAAAAATCCACATCTTACCTACTAAATAAAACTAAGATTTAATCTCTGGGAAAAGCAAACCACACTATGAGATGGAAGACATATTCCCATGCATGGACTCGTCCAGTGGCTGAGGAAGCACTTAGAAATACACCATCCAACTTTAGAGAAGAAATCAGAATGGTTTCATCTTAATAAAATAAATCTTGTATTTTACTGATATGAAGAATTGTGGGTAAAGTTCCTCTTCACCACAGCTGCTGCTGGTATTTCCCACCAGTTCAACTATTCAGTAGTTAAGAAGGTGTAATCAGCTACTAGGGCCCACCTAACCAACTCATTTTCTTAACTCTGCCAATAAATACTTCAATTACAGTGAAATCTAACAGAATAACAGATATGTTCTTATGAAGCACAAAGTAAGATCACAGTTGATTTCAAAGTGGTCATCAGACAGCTAATGTACGGAAAAGGGTTTTCATCATTTTGATTTTGAATACTAAAGAGTAAACTGTATAGCAAAGCTTTCAGAGCAGTTCTACCACCACTCAGACAAACAGCAAAATTTGGAATTGTGGTAAGTGTATTATTTATTCAAAGAAGCAAGTAATATTGTAAAAGATGTTTATATTGAATTTATTAATTGTCTCCCAAAACCTCAGTAGCGCAATCAGTAACACGTATGATGTTAGTGTGGAAATGTAAAATTAGACAATAACCATGGCATTTCACTTTGTTTTCTCCAATCAACCTGTTCTGTTCTGAAACATAAAACAAAACACCATGTCGCACCTGTTCTACTTACCGCCAGACATATTCTGTATTTAAACGCAGGGTAATTAAATACTGAAAATAAAAGGTACTGACACTATCATAGCTTTATTCTCTTGGCCAAGCTGCTGTACAAGTAATGTGCAGTGCCTGCAATTTCTTTTTTACAGAAGAAAGCCATATACCCCTCAAGGCTGCCACAGCACAGCTGCTAATTTTGAATACGTCTCTTACAACTGGATCTGTAAACTCCAAGCAGGGATGAATAAATAAGGTAGGTGGTGGATTTTAAAAGGGGAAGTGAAACAAAAATAGGCGAATCTTTTTTTAGTAAGAAAAGCCTGGGGGAGATCTCACCACTTCTTTTCCCTGCTGAAAAATGCTATTTGCTTTTTAATTAAAGCTTTTTCAGTTTCTTTTTGTGGCCCAATTTTCACCGAGCAGCAGTGTGTCTGTGGAAATGAAAAATGCACAGAGTAATGAATTTTAGATTTGGAAGAAGTCAGCTCTAGAAATAAAAAAGGCTTCCACACGTAGCCAAGATTTGAAGGTGAAGTGATTTAATGGCTGACTCGACTCATTATAATTATCATTATTCATGTCGTGGTGCCACCCAGAGGCTCTGTGTTAGGCGCTGTACTAATAATATACTTTCAACAATAAATCTGTGTGCAAAACTATGCAAGGATTTAAGGGACCAGGCAGACTTGAAGCAAGAGGAAGAATGGATGCATGGGAAGTAGATGGGAAAAGAAGCTTCAGTAGGTGATTACCAGCATGTTTGCCAGTACAACTTTGCCTGTTCAAACAGGAAAGTAAACTCTTCTAAGGAAAATAATATGGCATAGTCCATGGTGAGTCAAAACAAAAGAGAGCTGTATGACAATGCTTGTGTAATGGAACAGCAAAAAGCATTTCAAGTCTAAATCTTTAGGCTTTTAAGCTACATAAGATCATTCCTTGTCAAGTGACTATGCTAGGCTTTCTTGGCAGCAAATTTAGCAATACTCTTTGCTGATAGTTGTCAAAAACCTTTCTCATCCAAGAAAACACATCCTTTGCATAACCCTCCATACAAATAATTTAAAATAATTACATACAAATTCTGATTAGACATACCCAAATATACTACATGCATCTGAGCAGTAGGATGGGGCACAGCTCAAAATATACAGAGAAAGGGGAGGTGTCAGGTTTTGCCAGCAAGAAGTAGCTTTTGACTTCTCCAAGTCACCTCCTTCACTACTGCAAGTCTTCTCAGTAAACTTAGCTGTGATTGAACTGGAATGCAACCACATTTCCTTACATTGACAGAAATCCATTGTTAACTGCAGCAACAACAGAAAAACAGTAACTCGCTGTGATGCCATGGATCTGTACCTTGCAAGGAGCTTTCCAATGCTTACATGTTTTCAGCAGTTATCCTCAGACTCTTTTAAAAGAATAATTACATCTATGAGGTAACCAAGAGCTTTCATAGCAATCAGATCCAAATTCAGGAAACAATAATTACATTAAAATAATAAAATAATTCTAATTGTTACACTAGATAGCATGCTATTTCACAGGTACTTTGGGGCTCAGCTGAAGGTGAGCAAAGCCGGGTATTCTACATTTGCCATGAAAACTTGAAATAGTGATATTAATGTACATTTTCTGCTTCATTTCTTTTGAATTTATCACTGCTAATCATCCACAAGGTTCTTTCAATCTGTATTTGTGGAATCAGAAATCTGTCAAGAACCAACATTTTCCAGGAGAATGTTGAATCAGACCGTCCTCTGTTTACTAATGACACAAATCTATATATTCTTAGTGGCACAGTACTACTCGTTCAATAAAACATAACTGCAGTCCTTAATTCGCAGTCAGTCCTGTAAGGATACAAGGTCAATTATTTCATCCTTGTAAATTAAAGGCTGGAAACAGCATACCAAATAACTAAAAGCCTAACAACAGACAGGCTGTTTTCATTACACTTCATATCAATAACAGTTGTCAAAATGAAAAGAACTGAATTCAAGCTTCATTGGCTTCCTACAAGCCATTAGTAAATGCTTAAGTCTCTGTTTTGATAGGCGAGGAAAGTCTTTATAGTCTCATAAATGTAAAAATAAAAAATCTAATTTATTCACTCATCAAAAATGGAGGGCACAGCTTGACACGTTTATATGCCTGAACACACACCCACCAATTAAAATGGTGAGGATGGATGATCACATAAATTTCTGGTGTACTGCATATGGCAACCTTGCAAGACTGTCATGGAAATTACAAGATCTTGATCCTGAAGAAGACATCTGCTCCATCTCTTCTTCCCTCAAGGGGCTCTTGCTCCACCTAATCATTGCCAAGACATTTCTGTCTAGCTGGGTCTCTGAGGATTCCATGGCAGAACCACTATGGCCTCCCAAGATAGTCTCTTCCTCAGTTTTGTAAAAAGCTTACTATTATTTCAAATACTCCGCAGAAATCCCTTTTACCGAAACTTTACTTCAACATTTGTTGTAACCAGAAACACAGTCTTATCCCTTTCCTTCTCTTTTACAGCAGACATAAGAGAGATCTGTTGTTATGTTCGTCCTGGTCTTCTCTCAGGGTAACCCCAATTCTCTCATTATTCCTTCAGAGCATGCTGTGTAGATTTCATAACCATGACTGCACTTTGAGTTCTCTATAATGAGTGCATACCCTACTGGAAAGGCATACCAGAGAATTAACAAAGTACTGCATGTTCTTACTTTTTTAGTTCAGTTAAGTAATTCTGAATTTTAATTCTGCATTCTGATACAGTTGCCATCTCTCCCAGCTTCTTTGCATCTGCAAATTTAATAAGAATGCCTACTAGTCCACCATCTGGGTTGGTAATAAAGACTAATGAGGAAAAGTCTTTGCTGAGCTCTGTTCTCCTGGTTTGACAACAAGCCACTCATAACTATTCTCTGAAAACATTTTTCCACTGGCTTACGCGTTCACCATACAGCAGAATGATTTAGACCATGTTTATTCAGTCTAAAGTATCATTAGAAGGAAAGTCCAAAACCTTGTGAAACACTCCAAAATATGTCACCTACTAATTATTCTCTCCCTGTAAGGCTTGTCGCTTTCTCATGAAAAATCAGATTGGTTTGATACCTTTTCTTTTTTCCTGTTTCCTGTTCATCAGTCTTTACATCTTCATTTTAGAGCACTGTTATCTTTTTTTGTTGTTGTTGTTTTAGTTTTGTTTTGTTCCTTAATTCTATAGGATAAACAGTTCCAAGAGGTGAGGAGGATACACCAATATATCAGCACTTGCATTACTATCAGTCTGCTATCAGTCTGATGTGCAGCATGCAATCACTAGAAGTGCCAAACAGTGATTCCACTCAGAAAATTGGCTGTCCTAAAGAGCAGACAAATGGTACACATCATAGGGGAATTAACTTTTTCCACGGGTAGACAGCGATAGGACAAGGGGGAACAGTTTTTAGCTCAAGGGGGAAAGGTTGAGATTAGAAAGTCAGGGGGAAGTTCTTCACAGAGAGAGTGGTGAGGTGCTGGAACAGGCTGCCCAGAGAGGCTGTGGATGCCCCAGGAGGTGTTCAAGGCCAGATTGGGTGGA
Source organism: Bambusicola thoracicus (assembly GCA_002909625.1). Taxonomy (NCBI): domain Eukaryota; kingdom Metazoa; phylum Chordata; class Aves; order Galliformes; family Phasianidae; genus Bambusicola; species Bambusicola thoracicus. The sequence goes on from PPHD01028102.1 coordinate 6,728, forward strand.
GTCCTGTGCAACCTGGTCTAGTACCAGATCTGGAGGTTGGTGTCCCTGCCTGTGGCAGAGGGTTGGAACTTGATCCTTGGGGTCCCTTCCAACCCAAGCAATTCTATGATTCTGTGATATTCTTTATAACTCAATCACAGGAAACAAGTTGTTGACCACTTTAACGTTTGGGCAGCCGGACTTCAGGTTTACATCTGTCTTTGTGCAGTGCATTACGGCTCTGTAAGATGAACCTCTTTTTAAAAGATGGTAATAAATGACTCTGTAGGAACATCGGTATTCTTGTGACTCAATGTTTCCAGTCTGCCAATGTCTGTAGATCAAACGTGCTGAGTGTACAATTAACAGCCTACTTTTCCAATTATGTACCCTCACAAAAGCTGAAGTTGATGTAACTGTTGTAAAGAAAGAACACAATACACTGTATGTGAACAAAGTACAGTATAAAAGGATAAAGATTTGTTTTCTAAACAAACAATAACAAGAAAATACAGCTACCTTAACTGAAGAGAAATATGCACCAGGGCAGCAGCTAGGTATTCTTGAAATGCACCATGCTTCCCACTGCACAGGCATATTGGTCCCCAGTTTTGTTTTTTTTTGTTTGTTTGTTTTGTTTTGTTTTGTTTTGTTTTTTCCCTTATTTATGCCAGAGTGCTCGAGAGCAAAGTAGTAATTTTCCTAACACCCTCTTCCTGCAGCTGTCGAAATTCACAACAATTCAGGTACAGTGCCAGAAGATCAGAACATTTCAATGTAGACATGAGAAAACACCAAATGTATTGGCTGGAATCTCATAGGTTAAAACTCCATCAGTAAAACTTGAAATCTGTGGAAAAAGATCTTCTGAGGTCAAACATAATGACACATCTTTAGATATCTTTCTGCTCCCAGTAATTCCCTTTACCCAAACCTAAAATTGCAGCAGAGTAAAAGGAACATTAGTTTTACACACTGCAAGACCATCAAAACCCTAACAATAATCTTCCCTTGGATTTACAAGAATGCAAATAATTTTATCACTCAATATTTGCTCAGGACAACCTGTGACAGTGATGTGATTCTCATACATGACTGTTAAATCTCACTGGGGTGAGTGACCAGAAAAACTTTACTCATAAGCAGTTGTATTTCACGTAAAGTGTTTGTGATGAAAGAAAGCAGGTCCAAAGAAAATAAATGATATCCCATCTGTTTAAAAGCATACGGTTATTATCCTACCATAACAAATCTTGTTCAGATCCAAAAAATTATACACTTTACTTCTTCTCCCTGCACTATAAAAATTAGTTCCAGAGGAAAAACAACTGACACCAAGTTAATTTTATAAGCAGCATGACATTTATAAAAAAAAAAAAAAAAAAAAGTTTCTGTTAATTGATTGGCTGAGGGAAAACATGGGGGCAGTCCACCTAACTTTGAGTTTGATGACAAACCTCGTAGAGAAAAAAAGGCAAAAATCACAATGTATCAGGCTCAGACTTTTAATAATAGAAGGCTGATCCAAATACATTTTCCATATTCATTTGTCCCCTTTTAATTTGTTTAATACCTGTTATTAATCCAACCAAATTTCACAAAATGAGTACAGGTCTTAAAGTGTAACATTCCAAAAGTGAAATGTTCTCTGCTTCTGAGAAATAGCCATGAATAGGATGAGAGCTTGTGGGCTAAAATTAGGGACCGGATCAATAAAGGACATCCGACGGTTGGAATCTACTCTAGGCAACCTGATAATGGGAACCTTGTTGATGAGGCCTTCTTACTTCAGCTGAGTAGGTGATTCAAAACAGCCAGCACAGTTTCACAAAGGCACATCATGCCTTACTAATCAGGTGACGTTCTATGACTGGAGAAAAATGGACTTGATGGATGGACCACTCACTGGATAAGGAATTGGATGAATGGCCAAGAGAAGGCTCCAGGAAGACCTCAGTTTGGCTTTCCAGTACTGAAGGAAACTTATAAGCAAGAGGGGGACCAACTTTTTACACAGTCTGATGGTGACAGGAGAAAGGGGAATGGCTTTGAAATAAAAGAAAGGAGATTTAGATTAGATGTTAGGAAGAAATGTTTTACTCAGAGAGTGGCGAGGTGGTAGAGCAGGTTGCCCAGGAAGGATGTGGATGCCCCATCCCTGGAAGCATTCAAGGCCAGGCTGGATGGAACCCTAGAGACCCTGATCGGATGAGTAGCAGCCCTGCCTATGGAAGGTGGTATTGCAACTAGATGGGCTTTAAGGTCCCCTTCAACCTAAGCCATTCTATGATTCTATGAAAGGATTCTTTAAAAATGAATAGTAAACAGCAGAGGGAATGCACCAATTCTCCCAGTAAGCTAAAGGCAAGAAGAAAAAAAAGTCATCTGGCTACTAAACCCAACACTCTTTATGCCGACAGAAATAACAAGAAGAAAAAGGCAGGGAAAACACATCCCCTTGTCTTTTCTATTCTTCTCCCCTTGCCTTGGTGTCCAAGGAGAAAGGATCTCTCAGATCAACACTGGAACAGTGTGAGTATGCGAGTAATAGTGAGTGATGAACCTGAGGGGGGAAAACTGGCCAGCAAATTTTGTTTATTATGCACATCTACAAAAGCTCAGTAAAATATATACTTTATTATTGGCAAGTTAAGCAGTTTTCAATTAAAAAACAACTACAAGAACACAAAACAGGACCATACTTTATAACAAATATAACTTTTAGCTTGGCTCACAGTATTACAAGAGCGCCCAAGAGTGCTGGATCTCTTCCTGTGTGGACCAGCAGGCTTACTGCAGCTAAACATCTGCAATTCTCCCCTAACTCATGCAAATCAGCATTTTGCTCCCATGTGATGGTAAGATGTGGGCCAGAGAATACATCTCAGTATTATTTGTGCAGAGCAGTCGGGCGTCATACTCTAGGGTAAAACAAATATAACTTCACACAACTGTGAATAAAACCCGTTGGGGGTTTTGGCTTTGTTTCCTAATGTGTGTGAGACTGAAGTGGGAGATATCAGAGCTGGTTCAGATCCGAAATACTGTCTGAATGCCCTGCTTATGGGTGCCAGTAAGTTTTGCATTCAGTTTTACTCTTTCACTTGGGACTCAATTGAAACAGAAAAGGAATATCTGGAAAAAAGGAAAAGAAAAAAAGCTTCCTTATGTGATTTGAAAAAAAAAAATCATAACAGATGCCCAGAGAGGTTGTGGAGTCCCATTTCTGAAGCTAATCAAACCTGGATGTGATTCTGGGCAATGTGACCCTGCATACAGCAGGGAGTTGGACTAGATGATCCCAAGTGACTTCTTCCAAACCCAGCTATTCTGTGATTCTGTGACATCACAGTAACCAGTTGTGTACATCTCTGTAAAGCTCCCTCTTTATAACCAACAGAAAACCTAGACTTAAAACTTTTCCTCTGCTGGCTTTCTGCCAGCCATCTCCTCCTGTGCAGAAATTAGCACTAACTAGACACCTTCTGTTACTTATCAATGGCACATCTTGTATACTCATTTGGGGGTTCTTTTCTTTAAAGTATTTATTATCAATGTATTTTACTGTAATTATCTCTTTTCTACTTTAATTTTTGAAAAGATTTAATTTGCATTTCATTTGTCACTTCATCATGATAAAAACCCTTCATTTAGACCTATATTGCTATGAACTATGATAAACAGCTCAAAATAAATTCCCTTTGCTAAGCTATTTTACTAAGTGAATGTGAGCAGGACATTTTTAAAGCAGCCTTACAGAAAATGCTATGACTGCTCATTATACTGGCAGCCTACACGATGCAGGCACGTTCTTCTGAAAGCAGAGCCTCAGAGTGAAATCACATTTGCCACTACTCTGTTTGAATCCAGAAAGAAAACTTCACAACTTTCTATTGATCATTTCCCCTCCACTGTGATTGACGCTGACCTTTCTGTATCAAATACCATTTGCAGGCTGGAGATCTCTTTCTTCAATGTCCGATAGTAGGTTAATAGTAATATTTTCATGTGCATTAGTATCCATCTACAATAGAAGTATCCACTACAGTATCCTGTTATATTCCACATTTCTAAGTTCCAAACTCCAACTTATGAAATTCTCAGGAAAACATTTTGCATTTTTCTATTTTTTTTTCCCAAGGGGAATTTATGATGCTAATGATAACTTTCCAAGTAAAAATGGCAGATGAAGTGCTCCTGCCAATAAATGACAGCTTCAAGTCACTGCTTCAGCATCCCGCGAATTGCTGAGGGATTACTCCAACTGAAACTATGA
>PPHD01028103.1:0-10982 GCA_002909625.1 Bambusicola thoracicus
AACAAGACATTGTTCCTCCACAGTGTTCAGCTGTTAGGCTGTTTCTTGGAACCATTGCGATTATTATCAACTCATCTTTACCAAACTGACTTGATCAATGAGTTTAGAGGCACAGTTCATGAGATCTCTGGCCGTGGATCATTCCCAATAGATGGGAAGAGAGAGCAGACAGACATTCTGGAGGCTGATAGAGTGATAGCTTTGACAGGCCAGATCATGCCATCAAACCTCAGAACTAAAAAACAGCCTCTGTCACTGTTCAGTTATTAGAACTTCAGACCTTCAGTGCTGAATTTGATTATCACATTTCAGGGAGCTAGCAACCACAAGATGAAGCACAGTATTTAATTTTATGAAGTGGCTACAGATAATTTGCCAAAATAAATGAACCAGAATAAATATCCATAACATGTTACTGTTTTACTAGAATTTTAAAATATAAATTTCATATAAAAGCAAAAAACAGATACATGAATAATGAAATAATGTCAGTTCCATTTCTATGACTCACAATACTAAAGGGTTTGAATGATAGTTATCAGTTTAGTAATTATGGTGTTTCACTTAATCCTAGACACTATTAATTCAGATTTGGGAACTAAATTTTCCTTGTAAATATCCCATATCTGCTAAATGTACAGTACCCACACATGCAATACCGAATTACAGATAAATATTTAAGTTCACATAGTGATGAAATCTTACTCTTACCACAATGAATTAGTGCATATATATGCAAGGAATACAAAAGGTGTTTTAAAAATGTATATTTCGAATAGTTTTTTTTTCTTCCATTTTCCTGATGGATATGATAAATTTAACGTTAGCATTGAAACAATCTATTTACAATGCTAATAATCAATATATTTAATACTAAATGTACAACAGTATACTGAGGTACCAAGAAAAAGTGATTTATCTTTCACAGGATTTTGCGCACTTTTAACTTATAGAGAGGTCAACATGAACTAAACCACCATCCCATTGCATCTCCTACTATGTTCTTATCTACACAGCCTGGAACATAAATTAGTTTAAACTTCCCTTAATTTGTTAGATACAATTTTGAAATAATAACTAAAAAAAAAGTACCACCTGCAAAGTTATTGTACCACTTATTGAGGCTTTCGTTGTCCTCATCATAATTCTTGCACAAACTCACAGAATAAAGAACAAGGATCCTCTACAAATGAAAAAAAAATAGAAAGTTCAGAATTCTCACTTTCTTTAGTTTGAAACAAATAAATAAACTAACGGGCCACTGATGAAACTGTCTTAGGCCATCATTATTAACACTCAGAATATCATACATGCATTTAAATACAAGTTACTATCAAAGCTTTTAGGTTTGTCTGGGGCAAACTGCAGCAGGTGTACACAGGAAATCATTTTCCACACACTGCACAGACAATTAAAGTATTTTTCAAAGCCAGCCTTTCCACTAGCTGAGATAAATGGAATTTCAATCTGAATTTTTAACAAGGTATAATCTGGATTGTATAAGAGTATTTCAGCCTTTATGTCTGTAATGGGATGGAATGTAGCGCAATAATAGCAGGGTGGAAAAGTCTTCAGCAACAGCAAATAAAAATAAGCCCAAACGCAGCAGCCATAAAAACAAAGGAAGAGAACTGCTTACCCTTGGAAGACCTCAAGTTGGCAGGGACCTCCAGCAAGAAATACCCTCACCTCCACTGCCAACCCTTAAACGAGGTCTGGGAAGAAGTGGATCCTACCTCCACCCCTTTCGGTCACTCAGCTGCATTTCATGCACCTGAGTTCCCCTGGGTTAGCCCTGCATTCCCACCAGGTGCTCAATCACTGATTCAGGCCATGACTTAGCATTTACACAACAATGTCAAAAAGATATGAAAAGCTGAAAAGTATAGCATTAGAAATAAACATGCAGTTCTCCTAAAAACCCAGCTAAAATGAACACTCAGAAAGTAAACAAGACTCTACCAACAATACTAAAAAGCAGATTTTAACTTACTCAAGTAAAAGACTGTATATAGGAAAAGAAAAAAATATATATGCTCCAGATTATCCTTGGAAAAAAAAAATAAAATGATCACAGAATTAGTTTTTGCTAACAAATGCCTTAGCATTAGTTCCTGAATTCAAATGCTCTAATTGCAAGAAGGCAGATATCTTGTCAGTTGTTTCAATTGCGTAATTGCACTGCAGGACCGAAAGTGTCCTGTGAGGCTCTAAAGAGGCTAAGATAACTTTAACAGCCTACAAATATCTGTTTTGGTCCTCAGGCTGCTTTTATTTAGTTGGTGATTTTATTCAACCACATACCTGTGTTAGAAATCAAGGCAGAAACACTTCTTGGCTCAGAAGAAAAAGGTCACTGATGCATCAAAACTAATTTGCATTGGCACCTGAGCTTTGATTTTCTTTTATTAGAGTAACACTGTTCTAAAGCTAGATTTTAGATGGATAAAAAGTTCATATATTACTCAGATCCTCATCATGATCTCAGAAAAGTAATCTTTCACATAACTGTGCTGTTCTCCCAATCACTCATGGAAGGGTTTCATCTACCAGAGTAGATTTCAACTCTGAAGGCAGCGTGCAGACTGTAACTGGCAGAGCAGAACAGAAACTGGTTCAATGCTTCCTACTGAGAGCATTTCATTTCTTCCAGTAGGCTTTGGCAAAACTCAGCAGAGCTCAGAAACAAAACAAAACAAAACCCTTAGAACATCTGACAAAGAAAAAATTTAGTGAAGTTTCTCAAACTTCTATACTTAGAAACTGATTGATGACTACTGACCCCAAATCAGCTACAGCTTTTAAGTAAAATCACCTTTCTAAAAAGAGACAGAATTATTTTGGATTTCTAGGATTATTAGAGCAAGATATTTATAAACCAGACATGATCAAATAAGGCAAAAAATATTTTGTAAACAACAATACTAATACCTGTTTTGTGTGGGTACAGCTTTTCCTGTGGTTCAGCAATTTTTGAAGATCTTTCCGGTTAAAAAAAAAACAAACTGCTCTGTTCTCAGGAACCTGAGAAGAAAATGGCTGTGTCTCCCAGAGTTTCTGAAACCTGCTCCTTGTTTATTTGTTTGTTTGTTTGTTTCCAAATCTCCTGGCTCTATTCATGCTTGACTAAACTAGCATACTGGGGCTCTTACTCAAAACCTACATTAAAACAGCTTCCTCAAAAGCTTCAACTCAGCTACGATCAGGCAAAGCTTAAAATTCCATGCAGATATCCTTTTCCATAAGAGTAGGACGGGGAACATATACTGCTCTTCTCTGCTGCTCAGCCACACTTATTTTAACATGTTATGTAAAACACAACAAAAAGTAAGCAAATTAATGAAATCAATACCATCTGTCACAATTAACAAGGAGACAGATTTCATAGAGAGAAAGTTGTAAAATGAATTGGTCAAGCTGAAAACTGTCAGAAGTTCTAAAATGATACTAGAGGATATATCATCCATCTTCCCATAAGAATGATTGAAATAAATTTGTTTAATCAGAGCCAAACATGCAAAAAGTTAATCACTTCAGCACCAAGGAAAGAGATTCTGATTTTCCAAATTTTTCAGGTTTTCAACATTAAGAAGACTAAAGACAATCCATTAGTTACAATAAACTCAGAATATTATATTAACTATTATATAAATAAAATTGGAAAACGAATTCAACTCATTGTGCATAAAACAGTTTCTGAATATTTTCAAAAATTTGCATTAACATTACAAAAGCTATAAAGTATTTCTAATTCATAGGAATTTCTTTTCTGAAGGAATATGCCTATATTAAAAAACAACAACAACAACAACAACAAAACAACAACAAAAAAAAACACAGCCATTTCAGTTTAGAAAATGCTTAGATGTTATGTTATTAAATTTGTTGTCCCTAGAAATGTTAAATGAAAAAGGAATTACTTTCAGATACATTGACTAACTTATCAGGGAATTCAACTCCTATAAATGAGACTTACAATCCATTTATTTTTTCTCACTTTTGGGTATTGTAAGATTTTCATCACTCTCACTTTTCCTTGTGTGAAAGCATTCGTTTTTAAAAACAGTATCTGTTTAAAATATTTCATCTCTTGACTTCTGTAACAGATTGTAATATATGAGGTATGCTTGGAGGTTACAATATCAATTTTTGACATTTGAAATTACTTTTATTTGATGTATGACTAAATTCACAATATTACATCTTCTAATAGTATTACTATTAATTTTCCGTCTGTGAAATTCAATTGTCATGTATTGCTCTAACTTCTTAGGGGCTTTAATCAGAAATAATCATCAGTGGCTTTTTAATCTGTAGATCTGTACAATGTTTTTCATCTGTTCTCTAGAAAAAGCACTAATTTTACAAGCTACGTTTTGTAAGCTACATTGGTATTTCAGTATTACACAAATAATGAAAATATTTTTCTAAAATTTATAGAAGTACAAAAACATACCATTTTAATCTAGAAGTTGCCTTGCATTTTATTAATCACTCCTTCTGTAAATCTCATGATTATGTAATGATCCTCCCAAAATTCTAAAAAGCAGACAATACTAGTTGAAAGAAATGTCTTCATATGAGCATGGCTTATCTGAATGGCTTATCTTGAGCATATCATTCAATATGGTTTTTCATTTTGTTTTGTCTTATTGAAATCATGCTACAGATTTCACTAAAATCTTCAAAATAACTCTAAGATATTAACTTCAGCCAGCAAAATACACATGATAATTGTAATACAGTGAACAGGTCTATACTGATTTTTCATTCTTTGTTAGTTCATTTTATCCTAGTTTACTGTATCAATTTCCTGCGTTACTGTTACTATTTATCATTATACATTAATTGCAAGAAATATTGTTCCTAAAGCTAATCACATAACAAGGTTTTATGTTGTTTTTGTTCACATAAGTCAAACTTCCATATACCTCCAAAATCACAATCCGGAGATTAGAAAGCTTTGTTGAGAAAGTTTCCTAACAAGGTCAGAAAGACCTCTCTAGAAATTAATTAGAAATTCATTTATCTGTAAGACTTCATTCTTTCATCCTAAGTTTTATTTTTTCATATTTTTCCATTTGACACATTTTACTTCCCAAAAATCTTGGTATTCTCAACACGTAGAGTTTGAAAAACCTTTTAGCTTCCTTGCTATGCCTTTCTCATTTCTTCTATACGTAACTGTCATAGTCCTTCTGATTTCACCCTCCAACTCCCCCCCCCCTTTTTTTTTTCTGAGCTGTACATTTGCTACATATTTTGAGCCGTAAATATTCCTAGCCACTGCCTTCTGAATAACAGAATTGTAGAATGGCTTGGGTTAGAAAAGATCATAAAGATCATCTAGTTCCAACCCCCTGCCACTAGACCAGGCTGTCAGGGCCCCACCCAACCTGGCCCTGAACGCCTCCCAGGATGGTGCATTCATAACCTCTCTGGACAGCCTGTACCAGTGCCACACTACTCTCGGAGTAAAAAATTTCTTCTTAATATCTAACCTAGCTCTTCTCTCTTTTAGTTTAAAGCCATTCCCCCTAGTCCTATCACTATCTGACTGTATAAATAATTGTTCTCCCTCCTTCTTATAACCTCCTCTCAAGAATTGGAAGGCCACAACAGCGTCTCCCCAGAGCCTCCTCCAAGCTAAACAAGCCCATTTCCCTCAACCTTTCTTCATAGGAGAGGTGCTCCAACCCTGTGACCATCCTTGTGGCCCTCCTCTGGATCCGCTCCAATAGCACCACCTCTTGAGCTGGCGGCGCCAGGCCTGTATGCAACACTCCAGATGAGACCTCACAGTGGCAGACAAGAGGGGGACAATCACCTCCCTCTCCTTGCTGTGATCACTCCTCTTGTGATGCAGAGCTTACTACCTGTGGAACACATTAGCTAAACTACACAACTTCTGATAAGTAGTTGTATTTATATTAGCATATGCTGCACCTGAGAAGTCTTAAGCTGTGGATAATAATTTTAGATTGAATGTTTCATACATATATAACCATGTAACCTTTTCATTTGGGCTGTAGGTTAGGTGCAGTAATAAATCTTCAGTCGGGTATAGCACTGTAACTTGGTTTGTAAGAATAGAGGACTGTTTAATATTTCTGACAATTCATATTTTGAGAATAAAAAAGTTCACATTTTTTACTTTTCCTGTTATTAAAATGCTATGTTATTTTACTAAATATATATAAGCAAATTTATAAATAATGTAATTTTATAAATCTATAACATTAATATGCATTATATATGTAATATTAATATAGGGAACATGCTCCTCCGTCCTGTTGGGAAAAAGAGTAGAAATTTATTTCTCTTACAAATGCATGAATCAATTTTAGATTTGTAATTGGCATTCAATGGAACATATACAAGTGGAATAGAAAAAAAGGAAGGTAACTGAATAAAAATGTGCTGCCAGCAAACTATCATATTCAAAACTTTTAAAATGGAATAATTTCTCATAAAGTAGTTAGGCTTAGCATCTGTCCAGTTAATTGACAGTAATCATTCTCACAGAACAGGCCATGATATTACCCTGTAACTCACAGATTGCTTTTACCAGTGAAATGGCCAAACAGTAATGTATGACCTATTTTAAAAGTCTTGTTTCCTTGTAGGATGGAACAGACAATGCATAAGCACAATAACATTATCTACATAAAGGTATTTGCTACTCTTTAGAATTTTCTGCATTTCAGCAGAAATACCAAGAGTTAGTAGCTTGGCAAACATTTCTTCAGGAAAAGGTATACACCATGTACTAGATTTTCCTATGTTTGCTTCATTTTGAACATTTGCTGCATTTGCTCTGTGACACTGACAAAGTAAGCATGGAGATTTGCAGCATAGTTGGTTGGGCCTTTTTTTTTTTTTTCATCTGGAGAGCAGAAATGTCTTTGAACTTTGAAAATAATCTTGCTCAGCCTTAAATTAAAGCCATTGCTTCAATAACTAAAACTTAATGTTTGTTAGCTAGGCCAACAAAGAAATAAATACTACATATACTAAAAGTAAATGCATGCATGCACAGAGTAAGATAAAACTAAGTGTAGGAAAAATAAAGCTATCCAGTCTGCTGACATTTTGTAGTGTGTGGTATTTCAGATTTTTTTAGGACTGCATTTATTGGCCAGGTGATCCATTAATAGATCTGTTGTCAGCATGTACAGTGACAGTGTCCAGACCATATAACTGAAATAAAGTGGAATAAGATTTATGTTCTGTTTCAAAAGTGGCCACTATGGCGTTTAACAGAATGAACTACTCCTGTGGTAGAAAACATTATCTTGAAGGGAGAAGTCACTTTCCCATCAGCATTTGAAGGAGTGCTAACGATGTAGGAGATCACTTTAAAAGATGAGTATATGAATGTAAGTTATAGGCCTTAGGAAAATGAGATTTGATCAGTCAAGCATTTCAGGCGAAGATCATGAGAACAGTTAATGAACTTGAAAAAAGGTGTTAGCTCTCCTGAGACAGTCTCTTAGTGACTGGGAGGTAATGGTACATATTTGCAGAAGCAATTTAGGTAGGACATACTAAAAGAAGAATTGTAAGAAAGTAATTATCAGAAATGTCAGTACATATTGCTTTATTATAAATGCAAAAATCTATTACCTACATAATAATAAAAAGGTTGTTTTCTAGTCTAAAAATACTACATAAATCACCCTTTTCCATCCAAGAAAACAATCGTCATAGGAAGTTAATTATTTCTGCTAATATAACACTGATTTCAAAGCAGAGATTTCAGGAGCAATACTGAGTTCTCAGTAATACAACCTCATTGAGGTTGGGATATTAGGAAGAAGTTTTTCACACAGAGGGTGGTGACACACTGGAACAGGATGCCCCATCCCTGGAGGCATTCAAGGCCAGACTGGATGTGGCTCTGGGCAGCCTGGTCTAGTGGTTGGTGACCCTGCACGTAGTAGGGGCTGTGAAACTCGATGATCATTGTGGCCCTTTTCAACCCTGGCCATTCTATGATTCTATGATTATGAAGACTTCTGTAACAGTCAAAAAAGTTAAAGAGATTAAGATTTAAACCCGTTTATAAGAATCCTGCTACTCAAATTCTTATTTAAAAAAAAAAAAAATCAGAACCATAATTGATATTATGCCAGTTGCTCAACTAAACTATATCATGTGATACCCAATGTTTTAGTCAATTTAAAGCATTATTTGTGTTGAGCAGAAAATATTACGACTGTGAGATCACTAGACACACACACACACACACAAAAAATAAAAATAAAAAAAAAATTACTGGACAAAAAATCCTAGGGATTTCAGACAACAAGGAAAACAGAAAGTTTTCCAAAACATTACCACAGGTAATAGCTAGCACTCTGATTCACCATCATTTCAGTTTTGTACTAGGGTATGGAGCTTTTCATATCAATTATCCTTTATGTACAAATTTTGTAGTACATACTCAGAAAGGATAAAGCTATTGCATTTGCATAACGAGAGTTTATAATTGTCTTGTTTCATATAAAATGTTCATAAGCCACAAATATTGTGATCTGACAAAATTGGATGCAATGTCCAAAATTTAAATCAAACTTGATTTACATATTATTACACTGCACCACTTCCAGTGCAGTTTTGGAAAGAGGAATTTTCTCTGGAATCATTTTTGCTTTTTAATAATACATTTCAATATCACTAGTTAGACAAGAACCACGCTTCACAAGGAGGGAAGATCTTCATTAGGAAATCACTTGAGAGTAGTTCAACATATTTTCACATTCCCTCGATAAGTTTAGGTTATTTCAGACCTAAAGTGAATCTGTTCTTGTTGGCTGTGTTTATGGAGTTAAATTGAATACACTTCTTAAAAAGTAACATTTCATTGTTCTTCATCAACAAGCTTCCTTACTTCAGTGACTGTGAAGCTAATGAAAGTATAGAGACTAATGGTGAAAACAGGAGTGCAAGAGCTGACAGCTGTAAAGACAAACTGCTGTTAAGCTTTTGACATAACCATAATCTAAGAATAATAATTATCTGAATGTTTTAAAATAATTTCTGTTGAACATGCAAAGAAAAAAGAGGTTTGCAAGGAGAACCAAACCAGGCCAAAACCAATCTGTGGTAATTAAAAATGCTGTATGAAAAGAAAAAAAAAATAATCTTGATTTCAGCAGTGACAGTTCAAATTTGAAAGGGGAATAGATTTTCAGCAATTTCAATTACTTTGTCACCTATTACTTATAATATTCAAAGAATATGGAAAGGTTGACATGTTGTTAAACATAACTAATAGATGGCAGCACTGCAATCTTTTCAGTTTATCGCTAAAATGTCAAGCTTCAAATCAGCATAACTGCTGTAAAACAAAATACTGCACTTCACAGAGAAATCCTCATGTCTTTGAAATAGCGTCTTAGCTCTGAAACAAAATGACTACATTAGACTAACGAGAGCAAGCCAGTTACCTACCATCACTACCCACATGGCTACCTTAGAGAATTTAACTGGCAAACTGTTGCAAAAGCAAAGCTAAAACCTGAAGATGACTTCAAGAATTTACTTGCCAAAGCAATGATGAGGTAAGGAGCATGGCAACTGTGTGCAGATGCTGATTCTTTAAATCTTTAAGATTCTTTAAATCTTAAATGGAAAGGAAAATGTCTTGCTCAAAGTCTTGCTCAAAGGGAATCTGAGAAATTTGATTATTTTTACTATGTTATCAATAACTTGGGATTCTTGATTTCCTGCTCATTTAGTCAAATCCTCATTTCTTTTCCTGTTATGCTGATCTGGGAGGCTCCAATCGCACTGGATATTTTGGCACAGTTATATCTGGTGCTGAAAATACTATTTTTCTATTACTAAATTTCTCACTTCTATAGGATACTAGAACACCTGATATAAGCTTAGTTTTCTCTAAAATGAGAAGCTTCAGCATCTTCAAAACATTACACATTCTATTCATGTGTATCTCCATGAATACATATAACTGGGATTTCTTTTATTTGCACTTTCAATGTGCAAAGCATCTTCTTTTGCATTTTTAAGATAACCTCTGGCACCTACATTCCAATGACAAAGAGGAAGAAATGAAGGGGAAAATTGCAAAAAAAAAAAAAAAAAAAAAAAAAATTAAGAAGAAACACAAGCCTACAAGATTGAATGCCTATAAGCCTACAGCACCAAATGAATGGGTCTTTAAAGGGCCTGAAACACAGTCAGGGTAGGGGTCTTACATACAAGCTGTGTTATGAAGTGCAGTACATAAAAAGCCCTGCAAGGGAAGGTACTGAGTGAATGTGAAAGGAGCTGACAAATAGGCAGTCGGGTGGAAATCCTAGAGCTCAAGATGGTAACTCCTTACACATGGTTGAACAAAAACTATGCTTTGAAGAAAAAGTAAATAAACAATATCCGAAAAATTTTAGATGTGTTTCTCAAAAATATTGCTAGAAAAACTTATCTAGTTAAATAAATATTGGAAGATGTAAGGGAAATGTAGGCATCTTTTTTCCTGCATCATTTACCTACTTTGTTCACAGAGAAATAGGAAACAATATATATTCTAACAGGAATAGTAACACAGATTTTCCAATACCTATCTATATTACTACTAATTTCCTTGTTAGCTTGAAAAGCACACAATTTAAAATAAAATGTACTTTTTGATAAGCTATTGATACTTTTTGATAATATTTGTTATGAATAATGAGGAACTTGTAGTCATTCTTGAACACTTCAAACAGATTTGATGCAATTCTTGGAAACTGACAAATCCCTATATTGTTTTCATAGAATCATAGAATGGCCTGAGTTGAAAAGGACCATAATGATCATCGAGTTTCAACCCCCCTGCTATGTGCATGGTCACCAACCGCTAGACCAGGCTGCCCAGAGCCACATCCAGCCTGGCCTTGAATGCCTCCAGGGATGGGGCATCCACAACCTCCTTGGGCAACTTATAGAATCATAGAATCATAGAATTACTCAGGTTG
>PPHD01028104.1:0-10981 GCA_002909625.1 Bambusicola thoracicus
GAAAAGACCCACAGGATCACCCAGTTCAACCATTTGCCCTTCACCAATGGTTCTCGCTAAACCATGTCCCTCAACACAACATCCAAACGCTCTTTGAACACTTCCGGGGTCGGTGACTTTACCACCTCTCTTGGCAGCCCATTCCAGTGCCTGATCACGCTTTCAAAGTAGTATTTCTAACGTCCAGCCTGAACCTTCCCTGGTGCAGCTTGAAGCCATTCCCTCTAGTCCTATCGCTAGTCACACAAGAGAAGAGGCCAACTCCCAGCTCACTGCAACCTCCATTCTGGTAGTTACAGAGAGCAATAAGCCTCCTCTTCTCTAGGCTGAACAGTCCCAGCTCCTTCAGCTGCTCCTTGTAAGGCCTGTGCTCCAGGCCCCTCACCAGCTTTGTTGCCCTCCTCTGGACACGCTCCAGGGCCTCGATGTCTTTCTTACAGCGAGGGGCCCAAAACTGGACACAGTACTCAAGGTGTGGCCTCACCGGTGCTGAGTACAGGGGGAAGATAAGAGAATACATTGGTGAGTCTTCTTGTGTCCAGGCTGTCATTATGTATGCTGGGAAAAATAGGAGGCACTACAAATATTTAAGTACAAAATAATTTAAGAGAACCGCCTTCTGCAACGTGTTGGTGTCAAGCTGATGAGTAAGCAGTTCAAGACAGTGTTCACATATTATCCGTAAGAGGGTTACTATTCAGATGGTGATGTTCTTTATTTTGAAAATGGGGCTTGCAATGATCTGTCTACCATCATTATTGGCTTCCCTTTACCTGATGTTCTGTAACTCCTCATAACTTTCTACAGCTAGAGTGATTTTTATTTAAAAGAGCTTCTGGTCACTGTTCTTTACTCTTCTACTTCCATTTCCCTGTTTCACTGGAGAAAAACACTTGTGATTTCAAGAAATAAGAATTTGTATTCAACTGATATTTGGGTTCTACTTGTACTACTCGTATGTGACTTTCTTCTGAGAAGATAATTGTTTTGTAAGTTTAGCTTGAGGTTAGTGCATCTGACTAGAGGAGGTGAAGAATGGTTGAAGATAAAGAGTCAAGTAGAACTCAATACCTTAGAGTCAGAAGACCTAGAGATCTGAACTAGCATTTTGAGTATTAGAGAATCCAAAGAAAATCTACTAAAATGTTGTTAGGAAAAGACAGTGGTGAGCAAGCTCTTTGGACATCAGTCCTGAAGTTTTGAGGCAAACTTGTATCCTCCTACATTTCAGCCAAAAAACAACGTACCACGTATCGGGGGATTCCACTTTGGCCAAGGAACGTGGCATAGTTGGGAGGGGAAGAAACCCAAACTTTCCTTCTCCTCTGAGGTGGTGATGTCTTTCATAGCATGGTCGTGCCATGTTAAGGATATCAGTTTGTGAATATGAGAGGAAAACTTTTAATACTATGATAAATATTTGTGTAAAGTTATGGCATGGGGTTTGTTAGTATGATGGATTGTGCAGTAGAGCATAAAGGGGCTTCTGTTGCAAGTGCATATTTCAAAGCCCTTACACTGATGTTTAGAAGAAACAAAGCCGTTACAGTCCATAATTCATTTAGTGTGCTACAGACAAATTGCTAACACACATTAGAGAAAAATTGTAGGGTTTTTTTTGTCTTTTTTAGCCAAATTCTGAATGTGTTAGAAAAATTCTGATATCCATTTCCGAGTAACACAAGGTGACTTCATTGCCTGCTCAATGAGAGAGGATAGCTTCATAAAAAAGCGATTTCAGTTACAAGACTCATAGTAATCAATAATGAGGCAAGGGAAAACAGCTAAAAAAACCCGTTGATTCTGGCCATGAATTTAAGCGAATGACATTTTGCTTTCACTTGAATGCTCCGGGTGATTGTATGTTGTGGACTGGGGTCCTCAGAAGGGTTTTGCTGCCAGATTCTGCAGAAAACGTACGGCTCCTCTATGCCTCTGTTGCTGCCTCAATAAAATGAGGATGATGTGGTGATACTAGGAGGCTTTTAAAGTGCCGTACGACAGTTATGATAAGGTGTTACGATTTTCTGTGACTGAGCCTAAGGGTCCTTAATTCAACAATCCTGTCGTGACCTTGGGTCACTGTGCATCATGCTGCTGTCATGAAGCTGTGGACATATTAGACCACAAATTCTGTTCCTGGCATACGCCTGAAAAGTTATTAATTCGGCTTTTGTGTTCAAACCTTCTGTTTAATTTGAATTAGCTTAGCTGTAATTTGAGTTAAAATGCCTTGGCCTCTGGTTTCTCTTCGAGGTCAGGGTGCTGCCTGTGGACAGCCGGTATGCTGTCCCCACTGAGGCTGTTTTGCAGTGAAATGGACTCTAAAGTCCAAGGCCCTTTGTCAGCGAAGCAGACTGTGTTTACCCATGGCAGTGTTGCTGCTCATTATCTGCATCGTTGTCAAATGGTTATATGAAATACAGAGGGATAGGGGACCAGGCTGCGTCTGGGAGGAGGGCTCTGGATCACTGAGGAGCAAATGCAGCCCTTGCAGGCTGGCACAGCCTTTCCCCTCCCCGAGAGAAAGACTCGTTTTTTGTTTTTTTTTTTCCTTGGCATTTTTTGTTTTTTTGGCCATATGTTTTAGTAGTCTGAGTGTGGTAATCCCGGCTCCAGCTTGTGTAGGATGGTTACTTACCCACTTTGTTGCTGAAGTAAGACTTCTTTCCTGTTTAATTTCTGCAAGGGTTGTAATTGTAAACCTTATTTTTTTTTAATTGCAGATTATTCTTAGTGGGATTACATTTAACTACATCTCCTTTGAAGCCAACCTGTCTGTCACCCATTTGTACGACATGAGGTCACACACACCAGTTTGTTCTTGGCTCCCAGTGTGAATTTCAGAGCCACTGCTCCTTACCCGGCTCCCTGACCCCCTCCTCATGCTCCGTACTGCCTACAGAATGACGCTGCGGCTCTCTGTCCCTAGGAAGGAGTTTCTGCAGCTGTTTCCCAGTACCCCAGGTCATTCATTCTGACCTAGGCTGGTTGGTGCAGTGTGAACACTCAGAGCAATTGGATTGTTGGCAGGCGTGCCCTTCTGTACGCTGCACCGATGATACTGTGGCCCGTTTGCAGGGGATTACGTTTTAGGATTTTCATAGATTAAGGCAGACGCAAAGGTTTACGATGATGACTTTTCAAAAAAGCTCAACCCTTTTGTCAGGATGCGATCAGAGTCGTGCCAGTTCTATATAAAACAACAGTCAGGAATTGTGCTCCTCAGAGGAGCCCTTTCTCAGGTGTCCTGTGAGGCCCAGCCCGGCCTGGGCCCTAATCCTGCCCCGGAGCCTGCAGGCTGCCCTCCTGCTTGCTCCCAGGCCCGCTGCCCTCAGGCAGTGCCCCTGAGCAGAATAAGCCCTCCTGCACCGCGTCTCTCATTCCAAAAATAATTCAAGGCACCAACGTAGCACCCTAGCAGGCTGAAATGTGTGTGTATCGGGGAGGAGGGGAATAACGAGTAGGGGAAGATTTATGCCTTCCTTTGCGCTGTTGCTTGGTAACAGAAAATGCCTCTTAAGCCTATTTTTGGTGAGGGGAGGGGTGAAACTTGATTCAGTGACCATCTGTCCCAAGCCAGTTGATTTCCTGTTGAGCTGTCCTTTGTTTCTGTCAAACAATTGATTGTTACCCTTTGCAGATAAGGATACTGTTGGTGACATTGCCCTGAATCAGCAGGTTGGCTTGTGGAGACCACAAATCAGACCTACCTTTTTTTTTAATGCTCTGGGTTTTTGGTTCTTCTGAGGCCACTGATAGGATTTTTTTCTGGTTTTTATTCATCTGTACTGCTCCCTCTTTTTTTTCCTTTTTGATTTGTTTTCCTTTTTGGGAAATGTCCATCAGTACAGTATTAGAGTGGCATAAATGTAATCGAAATATTTTTTTCAAGAAGTAATAACGCTCTTTTTGTAGTGTGAAGTCATTGGGAAAAGGCCACAGTTTTGGCTGCATGAGCTTTGTGGCAGTGACGGGAGCAGAAGTTAACTGAAGTCACTATTGAAGAAATCCCCGCGGTTTCTTTGGAACAAAACCAAAGGTTTGGGGTGGTTGTTTTTTTTAGCTACAAATGGAATATTTGCTATTGTTCTTGCTTAATTGTTAGAAAATCATTCTCTGTTTGAGTATCTCCTGCTGTTTGCTTAGTTGGTAATAGATTTAAACTCTGATTAGATTATTTTTGTCATCTTCTTTATTTATATTGCAGAAGCCCGTATTTTTCCTTTAGGTTTATGCATCCAGGTACAAGGCATGTGGTCTGTAGCGACCTTTATTGGTTAAGC
The DNA here is from genome assembly GCA_002909625.1 of Bambusicola thoracicus. Lineage (NCBI taxonomy): Eukaryota > Metazoa > Chordata > Aves > Galliformes > Phasianidae > Bambusicola > Bambusicola thoracicus. The sequence continues at coordinate 4,287 of PPHD01028104.1, forward strand.
ATTCGCATTCTATTTCCCTTCTTGCCTTGAATTACAGCGTCCAGAGAAGAGGGTTGTGCTTCGGTTATCAGCTGAAAAAAGTAAGGAATGTGTATCCAGAGAGACAAGTAATATCTTCTGTTTTTGCAGATATGTAGTCTGAAGCTTTTCAATGTTGTCTTGGATGTATATTGGATTAGGATCTTTTTGAGCTGGTAGCAAGGTACCTACTAAACACTGATTTTAGTGGATGTTAGGTCAAGAATACTTGTGGGTTTTCATTACTTCCTTTTTGAAGTTGCATGAGACGATTAAAATCTGTGACTTGACTTAATAAGAGTTTCATTTCAAACCATGTCAATGAGCCTGTGGTTAGACGTGTGATAGCACTGTGGCTTACTTGCTGATTAGCCACCTTTGTATCTTCCTTTTGGTTGGCTGTTTATATACATGAACCTCAGCCTTTTCCCCGTTGTGTTGCTGTTTGTTTGCCATATGCTGTGATCTGACACAGGAGGTGATCCACTTGAAAAGAGCTTTTTCTAGGTTACTTTTTCAGGTGTGTAAGTTCTTTGATCCAACACACCAAGCTGAGGTGTGCAATGATATGTGTGACTGAGTATAATCCTTTTTTCATTAGTTAATGGCGAATATATCGAGCTGTTTACAAACACGAAGTTTCTGTTAGGTAGAGAAATACTACTTTAGGATTAGTTTGGGAATGTTGTTAACTGGATAGATGTCCAGACAGGTTTTGTAAAACTACTCGGACAAGCATATATGCTGCCTTCTGCCTTTCTTGTGCTAGAGATTAATAGACAGCATCAAGATGTCTTTCAGCCATTTTTACACTGCCTTGAAAATCCAAAAACATTTGTATAACTGTGTAAATTAGGTTGTTGTTTGGGACTAAGGAGTTTAAACTTTGCAGGGAGGGAGCTGTTCTGAGCTGTCTTGAACTGATTCTTTTTCCTCCTACCTGCAGAAATGAATTTCTTTAAAGGGGGAAAAAATAAAGAGCTTGAGGATTTTCTTTCAGGCTTGCAAATCCTGTCCTGTGTATTTTTCTGGCAAAGAATAGTTATTTTTATGTTGCTAAGCTGTATAGCTCAAACTGTAGGGAACGGACTGAAGGTCCAGTTCTCTCAAGCCAGGTGAGTCAGTGGTGCATGCAAATGACAGAGCAATTAGTCTTCTGGTTTGTACCTATCTCCGTGCTTTCCCGAGTTGTGCTGTACTGCATTTCTTCCATTAAAACAGATCTCATGTGTCCTTTGTTCGCAGACAAAAGCAGCTGCAGATCTGCTGTTCAGAGGGCGCAGCACCTGTGGCTTACCTTACATGCAGGAGAGCAGTAATTTGAGAAAGAGAAGCAGGTTGGAGACTGGCATCTGCTTGCATTCACCTTCTCGTGTTGCTGTTGCAAGGATGCAATTATTTATGTATGTCTTTTACCTTTTGAATGCAGTCAACCAGAGTCTGAGCAGTGTGTTTCGGCCATGGAGCATTCTGCAGTGCTTTTGTTTGAGGAAGGGACACACATGGGGCAGGGTCTTGAGTGGTAGGGTCATATTCAAGTTGCTTTTTCATGCTAGGTGAACTAATGTTAGCTCCTTGCGTATGTCATTGTTATAATGATCCTATTGCAACTCAGCCACCATGTACAGAACCAATAGCGGTGCTGTTATTGATACAAGTTTGAAAAACCTTTCTTTCCTGTGGTATAAAGGCCTACTTGTGGTATGCAGGGGAGAGTTTGGTTGCTGTATCAATGAATTCTTGCTGTGAAAAGAATGCTGCTGTCCTGTCCTCTCCAGCCCATCCCGTTATTTCTAAAACCATGTGCATCAAAGGTGAAAGTGCCAAGCTTCTCTTCTCCCAGGAAGGTGTGACTGCTCGTACCAATGGTAGGCTTTCCAGAGGGGAAGTAACTAAAAAAAGGTTTTTATGGAATGTTTCTTTTCCAGCGAATGGTTTTCTGCTGAAGCTTATCTTTGGAAAGGAAAAGAGTAAAGAAGCATGAACTTAAGGGAGAAGTGGTCAGCTACTTAATTGTCTGTCACAGCCCTCTTCTGCCTTAGAGGCTATTCCACAGGTGAATGCTTGCCTTCAGAATAGATCTGGCCCTTGGGCATGCTTACTGTGCTCCAGTCTTTGCTTTGTATTGGCTTGATTGCTGGCTGAGCTGCTCCTCTTGGACCACCTCTGCTGGCTTCATTTGCATTGCATTTTAGGGAACTAAGTTTTCTGAAAGCAGGAGAATAGTCCATATGATCAGTCCTGCCCTGTGTTCTGGTTCACCTCACGAGCCCCTTGATGGATGGTGAGAATGCTTAGTAGTGAGCAGCAGTCTATGGGACATTTTCTGGAACTGCTTGGAACAGCTGCCTTTTCATCTTTTCTAGCGAGGGAGAACAATCCATGGAGAAGCTTCGTGGGGGTTAGATGAAATCAACTGATTTAAGTTCACTTTCGTTTCTGTTTCTTCAGAGAAGAATCATTCCGGTATATTTAGAGCTGGAAGAGAATCTGCTGTTTTTGCTGGGAGAAAGCTTTTGTGGACTTGCTAAGCAGGGGAGGGTGCTCTTACCCCATTTGGGCAGGCAGGCAGGGCTGTGCCAAGGAGTGTATGTAAGACCAGTCTGAAGGTACGAAGTGATCTAATAGATTGGAGGGAAAATTGGAGAGATATAGAGTTTCTGGTAATTTATGCAAACTTGTACCCGCTTTCAATAATGTAAACACATTTTGTATGCTAAGTAAATTCATTTATTTAAATATTTTAGGAAGCCTTTTAAGTTATTTTTTTTAGAACTTGTGGTTTCCCTAAGATCCTTTTCTCCTTATAAGTGATTACGCTTATTTTGCCTCATTTACAGTCAGAGAACAGAGTGGCTGAAAAAGGAAGGGACTAATTGACCTGAAAATTGGACTTCTGAGGCCTAAGCTAATGTCAGACCTGAGGTGACCTTCTTTATGTCTGCGGCAGGAGAAAATGTGCTCTTTTATAATCTCCTGCCTCACTGCTCTTATGGATGCACTAACCATTGTGGAGCTGAGCTTGTTTCTGGACACCTGATGGCATTCAAGAGGAGGGAAATAACAAACCCTTTTTGTATCTGCAGAAGATGTGAATGGATAATGAAATATTCTTCCATGGATAATGACTAATGGGCTTTCATTTAGGTATTCTTTTTGATTTAACTTAGAAGTTGGAGTTGCCTGGAGAAATAATGCTGTTCTGCTGTGTGATTAGGGGAAGCAGTCTGTTCAGGCAGCCATCGAGGGTGTAAGCTCCAGGTTTCTGAATACTTCACGTGATTCTACAATTCAGTGTTGCCAAAGTGTTCTACTCATCCTATATGTTTGTAAGTGACTGCAGGAGACTGCAAACAAATGGAAGCGTTAGTTTTGTGTTTATCAATGGTGTCTTGAAATGGCAGTTTCTTTGCATGAAAACAGATAAAATGGAATGTATCAGTTTGAAGGGAGGTGATCAAGTGTATAGGGAGATCAGACCAGACTCTGATTGAACTGCTGTCACCTTCCAGTTTTTCTCATGTAAAGATCTGCCATCACGTGATGACCACGTAGGTCTCATTTACTTTTGTTTTCCCCCTCATGGAGGAAAAAATGTTCTTCCCTTTTCCCTGTTTTTCTCACTGCAGCACCACTATGCCTTATCATCATATCAAGGAAGCTGATCAAGGCTTTAGAGAAAGCTTAGTTTTGATTAACAGGATGTTTTCATTGGCTGTATTGTTGCGTGTTTGTAATTTGTAGTTGATTCCACAGTCCTCTTTTGAGGAGAGTTAGCTGACTTCCTTGGGTTTTCTGAACGCGTCGGTGTTGTACTTGCAGAGGAAGAAACTGCATGAAGCTGTGGGTGTGAAGTTGGAGGAGCTTTTGGTGTGCTGGGGGCCGGCTCTAACATAATCCAGATGGTTGAGTTTCTGCTTATTTTTTCTGACATCTTTGCCTGGAGCTTTTTCAGATTGTTTTCCCAAGCGACCAGATACCAGCAAGGGGATGGTCTTGGAGTTAAGCCGGCTCAAAGCAGTGGTTGGAGGATCTTTGTTCTGATCCGTCTTGACCACAAAGTTCCTAGCAGACCTCGGGGGTTGGGGGTTCAGAGCTCAGTTCTTGTTGTGATCTTTCTTTTTTTCTTTTTTTTTCCCCTTCTTTCCTTCCACGAGTAAAACGAGCAGCTAAATTCTCCTTAGTGTTTGTGTTGAATTAACACCCCCGTTAAAGCCTGTAAATAAACTGTTCGTGAGGTTACCAAAATGTCCTGAGCAGATCTCTTGGCTTATTTTCCTTGCAGTACATTTGTTTAAAGTAAATTCTCTATTAAGTCCCAAGAAAGTGGCTCTTTGTTTTACGCCTTGTTTTGGAATGCTATTTATTAGTGATATCCAGGGGGGTCAGAAACATAAATAATGTTTGTTTCAAGGTTTGTTGGGTGCAAATGGTGGGGGGTTCACACTGAAGAGAGCTGTTTTGTTTGGTGTGGCTAATCAGGAGTGAGGCTGGAATTGCTCATAGCTGTCATTCAGGTTTTGTTTCAAAGTCCAAGGGCCTACTGGGAAAAACAAAAAGCTAATGAAAGCTGACTGTATTTCAGCCCAAACCCTCTGGAATCCAAAATGATGTCCTGACACTCGGTGTATTCTTATTCTCCTGCATTCCCATGGTTACTAAGGTAACAGGTTTTTAGAGGCTTTACATCTTCATTGTCAAGTATTTGCTACACTTATTGTTGCTGTTTGCAGATTAGGGCAATTTAAACAATGCCTTTTGAAATGGGGACCAAAAAAATACAAAAAGAAATATAGTAGAAATAGATGTAATGAATCAATTACCTTCTCTCGTTTAAATTTTTCAGTGATACTTCTCAGAGGCTTCATACAGAATGTAACACCGCTTTTAGTGATTGCATTTTAGGCATGGAGGAATTTCCTTCTTTTTTCTTTCTTTTACTTTAGAGCCGTATTCATTACAGGGCTCCTCAAATATAGATGTTAAGAGTATCACTGTGTAACTCTGTGCCTTTTTCTAACAACAGAGTTGTCCTGAAGGAACTTAAGTTTGGATTTGCATCAGGATGTTGTTTCTCTGATTAAAATACATCTAAGGCAGTCACCTGAATTTCACAATAGCTGTATTACTGCTACATCACTGCATCGGTGAAATCATACCTTAAAAATTAAGCATCCAGGGACAAATAGGAGAAGACTTCTGCGTGTGTTTGACAGCATAGCAGAACTCTAGCCCAGGGTGTTCTGTTGGATGCTCCTCTATGTCCATTTAGCTGGAGCAGAAACATGCTTGTTCACATCTTCCCTGGCAAAGAGGATTGTGGTGGAGATGATCAGACTTATTTTAAATGCATCTTCTAGAAAATTACTTTTTTTTATTGGCTTATTTTTTTACTGGCTTTTAGAAAGTTTGCAGCAGCAAACATCTTCTTTCTGTATCTAAAGAGCTATTAAAAAAAAACGCTTGGTGCAGTGTTAACTCTTGAAACTACTGAGGGCTTTACATCAAGCTGATTTATGTGTTGGCTGTTAGGTGTGTAATTTTAAGCTTTGTGTCATAAAATCTTCCTTCTGTAAAATATGGACAATGCCCAGATATGAGTTAGGAGGAAAAACTGTAGGTCTTAGCCTGTGTGTATAAAGTACTTTGGGGGACTGTGATGCTGTGTGTGTGTGTAAGATTATGTGCCCAAATCATGACATACAAAATGTAAGGTTGCAGCTCTCCCTGTTAATGATTTCTGGATGTTTTGGTTTTGATAAAGTTGTAATCATATTACTAGATAATTCTCATCGTACATATAAGCTTTAATTTAAAAAAAAAGGGCAAAAACTTCTTGCATTTATATGAAGTAAGCAAGTGCTATGATTGTATGTTTATAACATAGTTTAAATAATTGCCATTCTGTACAAATGATGGAGTTTAAATATTGTTTCACTGGTGGTTTTTGGTGTGGTTTCTTTTATCCCCTCCACTCCCCTTTCCTCCTAAACAGCTTTTGCTCTTTGCCTGTTGCAGTTTAAATGCTTTTAAAGCAGTGTAGTGCCTCACTATGCAGCTGCTTAAAGCTTGTGTTGGAAGAAATATGGTGTGAACAGAGTTTGAAGAGTCAGGGAAGACTTTCTAGCTGTTGTTAGAGCTCCTGTTGGTTAACAAAATACTGCTTTGTGCATCTCAAATCAATCACGTTTGTGATCTCCTCTTTGCTAATAACTGAGTTGGAATATTTTCATTTAACTAACTGAACTGCTTATGTCTCATTCATGTATGCAGTCTGGGCTCATCTTTAATCCCGTGCTGGTGTTTCTACCTCTGCATAGAAACCCTTGCTTAAGCAAAGTTTCTTTAAAATAAAATCTCATTTTAAATGATATTATCTACAAGCCAGATTCTGTTTCGTAGTAATCCTACCAGGTAATTTCTAGGAATAGGCAACACTTTTCCAGTGATGAAAGCAGTCTTTTTCATCTCTCTTTAAAGAGATTACTCTGACGTAGCTGTATTATAAAGATTGGCATTTCTGTGAGGCTGTATGTATGAAATGGGTTTGAGATTGAGCTTGGGATGCAGTGTTTTGTAGCTCTCTGTGCTGCAGTCTCAGGCACTGTTGCTGACTCGTATACAGCCCAAACCAGACCGAATGCAGTATGGTGTATGCTAAGTCCTTGCTTGTCACA
>PPHD01028105.1:0-10981 GCA_002909625.1 Bambusicola thoracicus
ATTTCAGTCCCTTGCACAGTGATTAAAATCACTGTGTTCACTGGGATAAAAGCAAACATCAAGCAAGACAATGAAGAGAAAATATCCATATGGCAGACATAGCCCTATAGGATGTGCAATACTTACCCATTCCAGGGGTTTTAGCAATAGAGGCAGCTCCCAGCCAGCGGCACCTCCTGACCACATCAGCTGAAGTCACTGCAGTCCGAGTCACTGTCATATTGCTGCTATCTTTTCTAGGACATAAGAAGAATTGCTAACTCGCTCTTTAAAGTCTTAAAAGCTCCATCACTGACCTCAGTATCAGATCTTGGAAAATCAACTAACATCAACACGCTTTTGGCACTGGTTGAAGACATCATTTGCCAGCAGAATAGAGCTGGACAAGAGTTTTATGATGAAAGCAAAAAGAAGGATGACCCTGTGACTGTCACACTAGGTCCTACGGATATACAAGGTAAACAGCTTAATGTGACATGCCTACTGAAACCTTAGTAATGAAATTGATGGTGACACTGGATGGGATGACCCCAGCTTTTATGTTCGACTCGAAGGCAATTACAGAATCACAGAATAGTTGAGGTTGGAAGGGATTCTCCAGCTGTCAGCTGGAGCAGGTTGCCCAAGACCGCATCCAGTTGAATGTTGAGTATCTCCACAGATGGAAACTCCATAGCTTCTCCGAGCAACCCCTCCATGGTGTCCAATCACTCTTGCAATAGAAAAGTTGTTCTTGCATTCAGATGGAATTTCCTGATTTTAATTTGTGCCCATTGCCTTCTCCTTTCACTATGCACCATTTACCACCCAACTAAGTAAAAACACTGAAATCTCTATTTCTTTTGCTACAGAATGAAATGTTAGCTAAGAGCCTTATCAGTATCTAATTATTAACTATCTATTATCAAGACCCCCAAATAGCAGTTTTTTGTCTATTTTCTTCTTGGCCTTGTACTGTTCCTTTTACTCCAAACTTAGGCATTGATTCAGTTTCAATAATATATGAGCGAATAATCCCACTGATTTCATGAAGACCTACTTCTTTTGTCTTTTCCATGAGTGTTCAAAGATGCAGAGTTCAAAGGTAAATTCTTTACCCGCAGAAAAAACAAGAAGCCCAACTCCTGAAAAGGGAATGTGTGAGCGACTAAAGTACAGTGATTACAACCGCTGCTTGTACATGCAACTCCAGTGTGTAGAAATGGAGCTTGAATTACTGGGGCCCCATAAATTTCAGATGCCTCAAAGTTATACTCAAGCAGTTCGGCAGGTTCAGCACATGAAGAACCTCCTGCAGAACCAGATTTGCTCATCAGCGTCCATCAGTGAGAGGTAACCTAATTCTCATCCCATTTTCAGTGTAAGTAAATTCAGGTCATGAATTCAAAAGGGGTGAGTTGAAAATAATTACTACTTAATATGTTGTAGATAATCATTATAATAGCTGTAGAAACATGCCTTACTATTATTCTACTGTAGGAGCAACAAAGAAATTTCAATGCAGTGAACTACACACAAAAGCAGTAATGACAGATCCTCACTCTCTGTCATTTTTGCTTCCAAAACTGAACGTTACAGTGCTGCACCACATGGCCATAAAGTGCTGAAGATAATCACTGAGCTCCAAAGTCTCCCTGGTCTCTAATAACACATGGAGAAAATAAAATGAATAAGCAGACAAAATATATTTCTGGGAAACCTGATAATTAAGTAGGAAGAATTGAAAACAATACCACTAATTATCTCTCTGACCTTTATGGTGATCATGAGACATATCCAGCAGCTAAAAGGCATTCATGGTTATGGTTTTTTTGGTCAACATTTCTACAGGAGGTTCAATAATGCATGAACTGAGAAGCAAGTAAGACCATCACATTTCTTTTTCTTTTTGCTGATGTCTGCACACTTTCTCATATCTTTGCTTGCTGTACTTTTTGCCAACCATATATTCTGTGTAGTTACATTAGCTAAAAGAATTTAAATCATAAAATGTTGCCTATAGTCACAGAACCTGAAGAATGTGATTTTGGTTTCTATTGCAGTGCTGAATGATTTTTTTCTCTTCTGGTTGCTTCTGAAGGTGGTCTCTTACTCCAAGCTTCTCTGGTGATGGAAAGAAAAGTTCTTCTTCAAAAGGGCTGCCCTGGTGGTTTGTGTTCATTGCTTGGTTCCTTGTTGCAGCCACCAGTGGTGTATCTGGGTTCTTTACCATGCTCTATGGGCTGCATTATGGTAAGGAGAACTCAATCAAATGGCTGATCTCCATGGCCATCTCCTTCTTTGAAAGTCTTTTCATCACACAGCCCTTAAAGGTGAGATCCTCAGAAATGGAACCACTGGTCAATATGAGCTCATTCTGTTATCATTACAGGAAAATAATACCTTTTAAAGAACCGCAGGATTTAACATGTAAAATTGAAGTCGTTGCCCTTAAAGCAAAAGCTAACATGTACTACAAAGTTCTGTTGTCATTTGTTGGCATTAAGTACATTAGTTTCATCCCTCATTTTGTCAGAGTTTAATAGTTGATGAGGTGACCAAAGAAGATACGTTATATAACAAAAGCAGTTGAGATAGGGTTTGTGCACTGTCTGTCAGCTTCAACTGCATGGCTTCCACAAAGAAAAAGTACAGCTGTTCTTCTTCAGTAGCTGTATCCAAAGTGGTGCATGTCAAACCCTGATCTTTTGTATATTAAATGGGCACGTAGTGAGTCTACAGCCAATTCTTGCAGGTGCTGGGATTTGCTGCTTTTTTTGCTCTGGTTCTGAAGAAGGTGGAACAAGAGGATGAAGAAAACACTGCCATTGATGGGCCTTTACCTGCACCAGGTAACCGTCCATAAAGTGAGAAATTACTAAAAAAAGTGAAATGTTCTTTAAGATTTTTGGATGCTTTATCCACCAATACGTGATTCATAGTGAGGACCTCACTGGTTTCCTTTATACACCTGAATGGGCAGAGAAAGACACCTGTACCTAAACCTGGCATGCTGCTCAGGACGTCAATCATTCCCCAGTGCTGCCTTACCACACTGCTTCTTTAAGTGATATCACCTACCTTCTACAGGAAAGCATTAAGTAGAAATATTTCCTTACAGTGGCCAAAGTGAAAAGCAGGATACAAATGACCTATTGACTGATTCCACTGCTCTCACCCACAGGCGACTCAAATCCCCTCTTTGGAGCCCGACGGGACAGCAGAAGCAATATTTACCGGCCACCTCCTGCAGCTGACGTCGAGAAAATGAAAATCAGCTGCATGAAGGAGCAGAAGGCATTTGCCCTAATCAGAGAAATCCTGGGTATTACTCATATGCAGTTTATCTTGTTTTATTCAGCAGTATTCATCAGTACTTTTACATCAGTGAAAACATTAAACACAAAATTAAGCTACTCATTCTGTTTAGAGCTGCCATTACTGCTAATGTTCAGTCAGCCTCTATGCTTATTTTCTCAATCACTTTTCAGTTTCCTACTTGTATTTCAAATGTGATATGCTTAATCTGCAGCACTTTGACGTAAGTTGTGTAAATTCATTAGCACTAGTCAGTCAGGTTCTTGCAAAGCATCTCCTTAACCTAATAAGTGATGACAGCAGTAATCATTCACACAGTCTATTCTGAACAGCAGTGCTAATTCTGAGATCACATGCACTGACTCTTTTTGTGTTGTTGGTTTTTTTTCAGCCTATCTGGGGTTTTTATGGATGCTATTATTGGTTGCCTATGGGCAGAGAGATCCCAATTCCTACTACTTAAACAAGCACATTGAAAGCAGTTTTACAGAAGGATTCCATGATGTCTACAGTTATGAGGATTTTTTCACATGGGCAAAAACTACCTTAGTCAAAAATCTTTATGGATCATACAAAGGTGCAGAGACTGTTTTGATATCATCTCGATTCACTTCATCTTGCCAGATTCTGAAACATTCTCTTTTATACCTATCTCCAACTTGAACACGCATATTTGACTGGAGGAAGATACTTTGAGTGTGTAAGACTAATGTGAATTTTCATAACCTCAATACTAGTGGATAACAAAAGCCCCACATCCTGACCACAAGTTCCACCTGGCCTGACATTTTCATTATCTTTAATACAAGCCTCAAGTTTTGCACTGAGTTTTTTAATTTCTCACCTTTTACATTACCCATTCCAAGCACATGTCTCAGTTTCAATTAAGGTTCTTTCCACCCCTAAGGAAACAAGCAGAACGGCAGATAGATGGCACTATAAAGCTTTCTGTCAGGAGAGTGCTGCACTCTGTCTTAGGTCAATGTGAAGGATAATTATACAATATCTCTATCTGGCCATACCTATTAACAAATATGAGCCATGTTCAAGCTCACATTTTAGAGTACCTATGAGCATAGAATGGCATGGCTGATGCTTGAACATGGCACTAACCAGCTGCTGTCAAGTGTGAACACTGCACATGGCTACTCTGCTCCAGGCAGGTCGCTTTTCTCATAGTTCTGTCATTTCCATTTCCCATTTAGGGTTCATTACCGATGGGAACTCCAAGCTGGTGGGTAGCGCTCGAATTCGCCAAGTGAGAGTGAAAGGAGACACCTGCCCTATTTCGCCCACACTCCAGCGTGTGATTCAGGAATGCCATGCTCCATACTCCCTACAAACAGAAGACACATCAGACTATGGAGAACACTGGAACACTTCGGTCTTTGATATCTCCTCTGACTTGAGCTCAGCCTGGCATTATCAGAGCCAGTCCAAATTGCGAGGGCAGCCCGTCTGGGGCAAACTGGCCATCTATGGGGGAGGGGGATATGTGATTCACCTGGGAACTGATCCTCAGAATGCCTCCAGGTAAAGTTCACATCCTGGTAAAATATTAGTGAATGTACTGTAGTGACAACAGTGTCCTTTTCTCTGCTCTATTTAGAATTCATCTCAGATTGCATTCTGAATTTTGCTACTGTGGATTATGCTGAATATTGTAGATATTATTGCAATGACTTCAGTGTACTTTATATTCTTATAATCTTTCTCCATGTTAGATAACAACCACATAAAAAATTATAACCCGCTTTTCCTATTTGCATGCATGGATTCCATGTTTACATAGCTGCAGAAATACATAATGCCAAAATAACGGTAAACATCTCACCTTGGGTGTGCTCCTTCTCAATGAAACGATGCACTTCTATCCTCCATGTGATACAGTGCATGATACTGTATGAGTTATCTCACTGGCTATACATTTTTTGGCAGAATTCTCCAGTACCTTTTCAACAACGTTTGGCTAGACACCTTCACAAGAGCAGTGTTTGTTGAATTTACAGTCTACAACGCCAATGTGAACCTGTTCTGCATCGTAAGCCTGATGTTTGAAACCAATGCTTTAGGTGAGAACCTATGCCCATATCAAATCACAGCATTAGCATCTGTAGCCTAATCCAAACTCAGTCTTGCTGGGATTAATACCACACTGCCACACAGAAGGGCATTAGCATTCCAAAAGCCGCTGACTGTCCAAAATTACTATGTGAAGAAACTTTCAAAGGATGCTTACAGGGCTACTCCTGAAGTCATGCTTAAATCTCAGTATGATAACTGGATTCAGGCTGTCACTGATGTGAGTGTGCATATGGAGGTCTTAGCAATGAACTAAATTGTTTGAACGAAAACAGAAGGATGTAGTTATTACAGCACTAAGTTGAACACTGTTATTTTCCAGGGGCCTTCTTCACAAGTGCAGAGCTGCAGAGCGTCCGGCTCTACCCATACACCAACACTCTTCACATTTTCGTTGTTGCTGCAGAAGTCATTTATTTCCTCTTTATTGTATACTACATGATGGTACAGGTGAGATACACTGGAAAATCCTGCTGACAGCATTACCTTTTGTCTTTCATTTCATTTGTGAAAGCTTTAGGACAGTACTTGATTTCAGTAGCACTGCTGCTGACTTGCACCAGTGGAAAACTGAATCAGATTGTGTATCTTCATTAAATAATAGGAAGGTGACATCTTGTTTGGCAGGAATGTCAAAGATGATGAGAAATGATGGTGTGCAGAAGTCTGCTTTATTGTGGAGGACAGATCCCTAATCTTGAGAAGTTTACTGTATGATACAGTGTTGAACTGAAAAAGCAAGGCTCCTGTTTCCACAGGGAAAACTGATGAAGGCTCTGAAATGGAGATACTTCCACAGCAAGTGGAATCTCCTGGAGATGGCCATTATACTGATTAGCTGGAGTGCCCTGTCAGTGTTTGTGAAGAGAACAATCCTTGGGAGCCGAGACATCAGCTACTACCAGGAACACAAGGAGGAGTAAGTAACAAGCCCAGGAAGTGCTAACTGAGCTCCTAGTTGCCTGGCTGCTACAGGACATCCAAGATAGTAAATCATCTGCTTTTTTCTTTGCCATCAAGAAATACAGGGTAGAGGACAGCAACACTTAACACAGAATGGAAAATAATAGCATCTGTTAGAAAATGGTCACACAAGAGCAAGCTCATAGAATCATAGGATAATTTAGGGAAACAAAACACAGCCATGTACAGCTGAGCTCTTTGTGTGCACACAGCAGGGAGCAGAGACATTCAAGCAAAAACTCAAGTTAGCTCTCCACTGAAAACAAGTTCAGAGTGACTGGCTTTTCCAGAACTATGCATTCCCAGGCTTCTGTGTAATGGTCTAATACATCTTTTCTTTGTTTCTAACAGCTCCGTAAGCTTTAATGAAACAGCAAGAGCTGATGCAGTTCTTGGCTACCTGATTGCTTTCCTCGTGCTTCTCTCCACAGTGAAACTGTGGCATCTGCTGAGGCTCAACCCTAAGTTAAACATGATCACCTCCACTCTAAGGAGAGCATGGGGTGATATCTCTGGATTCATCACTGTTATTGCAATCATGTTCCTCGCCTACTCCATTGCTGTGAGTATGACTGTGGTTTCTCTTGTCTTCAGACTGCATTGAGGTACTGCCAGGTTAAATGAATTGTTTCCGAATGGGAAAAGCAATGCGTCTTTGAAAGGTAAAACTGAATAAAGTTGCCTGTCTAAACCTTAGGGTAGAAGACTGGGTTCTAATTCTTCCATATATGTGAAGGCAGCTAAAATATCCACTTGCTTCTTTCTTTGCAAACTGAAGTTCTGAAATTCAGTACAAAAATCAAAGATGGAGACAACAACAACAACAACAACAACAAGGATTTGCTGTGTGTAACAGGTATGAAGTACAGAGCAAAGCACATGAAAAGTCATTTTTTGGGTGAAGCTCAAACTGGAAGGAGCGCACAAAGCATGTTTTCTGTTTGTCTTCTTTTTAGGTGGGAAATAACTATTTTTATGCCTATTATAGTAAAATTCATGATGCAAATAAATTGTTATATTCGTTCTAATGAGATTGAAGAATTATTGGTCTTTTTTAAAGCTTTTTTTCAACATAAATAAGTCTGTGATTCTTAAATCCAGGATAAAATGTCTTACATCTCATGCACACCTCTGTAGGCAAAACAAACAAACAGACAAAAACCAATGAAATCCAATAGAGCAAAAAGACAGAAAAGCTTCATGGCTGATGACAGACTGGAAGAGCTTTCTCTGAATTATCAGTCATCAGCTGATTTGCAGCATGGACTCTGATTATGATGCAAGACACACCTTCTTTCCTTTGCAGACAAACCTGATATTTGGCTGGAAGCTCTGCTCTTACAAAACCCTCTCTGATTCAGCAGAGACCATGGTCAGTCTTCAGCTGGGAATCTTCAACTACGAGGAGGTACCCCCTCTTGATTTTGAGAAGTTCATCACAGTGTAATTAACACCTCAGTTTTCATATATGCTTTAAACCAGCAAATAGAAGGATTCTTGGTTAGTGCTAGACACGAATTGCATTTTGCAAGGGCCACAGCCTCCTAAAGCAGCCCTCATTACTCGTTCAAGCAATAAAAAAACAGTGAAATACATCTCCCATCTCACCCTGAACATTGGTAGATTCATAATGAATATTTCATTGAGAAAGCTGCTCACATTTTAACTACATACGTTACTTATTGACAACAGATAAAGTTTTGAGCAGTTTTCCTTAAAACGCTAAAGAGAAATATGTGAGTGATGCCCCGTCATTTACTCTGAACACGCACCCATCAGCTTCTATACAAAGACAAGACGTTCCACAAGGAATCTTCATTACATGTAATTTGTTCTTACTGACTTTTTCATTGGGTTCTTTCAAATATCGCAGTATCCTTGGAATGACTCTCGAGTGGATGTTTTCAGACCATGAATCCAGCAGGGTACGGGTAGTTTGAAGATCAGTAACAGGGCATAACATTTAACTCTACATCCATTCAAGTAGGTAATCCCAAAAATATACACCTATGTTTTTTAATTCCTACTCAACCCTTACTTGATACATGCCCTGATGGTCTGACTGGACACGACCGAGCTGCAGCTGTTAGTCCTGTGGCTGAACAAATCTTCAGGTTTGTCAGCTTTCACCTCAAACTTCCATGCCAGTGCATTCAAATGCAAACTCTTAAAACAACAACAACAACAAAACACGGAGACCGCCCATATTAAGGTTTCATATGTATGAAATATTTCATCTTCTTTGTTCAGTATTGTATCAAAAAGTACCTAAAGGAGAAAATTTATTGATACACATGTTATATATAAATATAGCATAATTTATTACCCACAAGGATTTTCAAAGGGACAAACTCCTAGTTGTGTGATAGCTGCTTGTACGTATGCTCCTTTTTAAACATCAGAATGTGATGTCTTACCTTATTAATCCTACAGATCTTGGACTACAATCCGATTTTGGGCTCCCTCTTAATTGGATCCTGCATCGTTTTCATGACGTTTGTGGTGCTGAATCTCTTCATTTCAGTGATTCTGGTTGCTTTCAGTGAGGAGCAGAAGCACTACCAGGTGTGTTCATCTCAGCTCTCCTGCTGTTCTTTAACATCTGTTGTGCAGTGCTTACTCATGGCATTGGTATTCCACCACCTGATGAAATCCATGTAAACTCAGTCCTACTTTTAAGAAGTCAACACTTACTCATAAAACGTGCTTCAGATTTTCCAGAATTACAGTGTCCATTCCTGTTCAGACGAGTCTCTGTTCAGCCTTTAAGATCTGTAGCCTGGCATTCACACACTAAATCCAGAGCCCCAGCTCCATTGAAATCAATACCAAAATGGTTACAGAATTGATGAGGACTTTACAGCTCCTTTTAACAGTGTCATCCAGCACCTGATCTGTTCAGGCATTGATAGCATTGTGTGCAATCCAGCTTGGGTATTAGGAAACATTTCTTCTCAGAAGGAGTGGTGATGCAGTGGCACAGCTGCCCAGGGAGGTGGGGGAGTCACCATCCATTGAGATGTTCAAGAACCATGGGGATGTGGCACTGAGGGACGCAGGCAGTGGGCATGGTAGGGATGGGTTGGGGTTAGACTTAATGATCTTAGTGGCCTTTTCTGACCTTAATGATTCTGTGATTCTGTGGCCTGCACCGCAGTCAGCTAGTGAACTCTGGGCTCCAGTAGCAACATTTTCACAGCCTTTGACAGAGCCGATATCTCTTCTGTAGCATGCACACCCTCAGGCTACCTGAGGCTGTTTGGTGAATATATCTGCATGGTGTTCGGCTTTGGCAATGATTCGTGTTCTGCCTGGAGTAAAAATTGATTGATGTGGCATAGAGTTCAGATCTCCTCTTGCAACTCTCTCTAGCTCCAGCAGGAGCTGCATCTGCTCCTGGCCTGCCCGCCGTTAACTCATCTCTTGTTCTCATTTCAGCCTTCAGAAGAGGAGGAAATTGTGGACTTAATGCTCATGAAACTTTTCGGTTTCTTTGGGATTAAATGTAAGCAGGAAGAGAAGACGGGCTGTAACAATCAGCCAAAGCAACCCGTCAGCAATTAATGGATAACCACAACGAAAAGCTGCTTTGTTTGTGGGCAAAAGATCCTACTTTTTAACTGCCAGCTCCAACGGCCAGACTTGGCTTCTGACTATCGTGCTTCTGACTAGAATGCTGCGCGTAGCCTTCAACAAACTCTAGCTGATTGATGCTGTTGTAGCTAAAAACTCGCACGAAACATGAAATAAAGCATCCCATGAGCACTGCCTGCGGGCTTGGCACCTGTAGTTAATCAACACCGACCTGTGGTGCATCGCTTGGCTCGCGGGACTCGCTTTCTGCCAACCGATCACCCCTGGAAGATGGCGGTACAGCCGCCTCTGGTGCTGGCTCGTAGGGCCGTTATCTCCCCTCACGCAGCGCTGACGGCGGGGCGCGCGGGAAGCTCTGCCGACCCCTCTCCCTGCAGCCAGACGGTTCTGCGCCCCGCCGCACCGACATGGCGGCTCCGCCCGCCGCGGGGCTCCAATGGCCGCCTCCGCCGTGAGGCGGGAGCTCGGCGCGGCACCGCCCCCGCCCGAGGCCGCCCGGCAAAGATGGCGTGGTTGGCGTTGCGGCGGCTCGGGCCGGTTCTGGCGCCGCGCTGCCCGCGCCTCTCGTTACGGCCGCAGGTCCCCGCGGCGCGGAGGCTGGGCACCGGCTCGCTGCTGTTGTCCGGTGAGTGCGGGAGTGCCGGTCGGGGCCCGGCGGCCGCGGGGAGGTGCCGCCTGTCCTCGCGCAGCGCTCCTCGGAGCTCTGTGAGGAGCGGGGGCAGCGCCGCGGGGCCGCGCGGGGGCAAATCGTGCGGGCTGCTGGTGGCTGCGCCGGGCGTGCAGCTGCGTGTTACCGCTGCGCTTTGCAGCACGGCGTGAGGTCTGCAGGGGCTCCTCTGTCCCGGGCACGGCGCGGCGTGGGCGTGTAAATAGCGGGCCTGAAAGGACACCGTGCACAGCGGTGCTTTGTGTTGAGGACTTCGCTGTGTTTTAGCCGCCTCGTGAAGGCAGAAAGGGCAGAGCCGCCCGTGCCGGGTGCCGGGCAGCCTCCCAAGATGGCTGGAGAGCAGCAGCGCTGTGCCGCGCTTCTGGCAGAGCCTCCGCG
>PPHD01028106.1:0-10980 GCA_002909625.1 Bambusicola thoracicus
GCATTGGTGAGGCCGCACCTCGAGTACTGTGTTCAGTTTTGGGCCCCTCACTACAGGAAAGACATTGAGGCTCTGGAGCGTGTCCAGAGAAGGGCAACGAAACTGGTGAGGGGTCTGGAGCACAAGTCCTATGAGGAGCGGCTGAGGGAGCTGGGATTGTTTAGTCTGGAGGAGGCTCAGGGGAGACCTCATTGCACTCTACAACTTCCTGAAGGGAGGTTGTGGAGAAGAGGGGTTTGGCCTCTTTTCCCAGGCAACGATCAGGACCCGGGGAATGGCCACAAGTTGTATCAGAAGAGGTTTAGGTTGGACTTACGGAAGAACTTCTTCTCTCAGAGAGTGGTCAGACACTGGAATGGCCTCCCAAGGGAGGTGGTGGAGTTGCCATCTCTGGCAGTGTTCAAGAGGCGTCTGGACGAGGAGCTGCGAGATATGGTTTAGTGCTTGTGCTAGCAGTGGCAGTGTGAAGATGGTTGGACTAGATGATTTTATAGGTCGTTTCCAACCTTGTGATTCTATGATTCTATGATCCAGACTAGATGGGGCTTTGAGCAACCTGGTCTAGTGGGAGGTGTCCCTGCCCATAGCAGGGGAATTAGAACTAGATGATCTCAAAGGTCCCTTCAAACCCAAACCATTCTATGATATGCATTTATCCAAACCTCATTCTTATCTTAAGATAGTTGCTCTTTCAGGCAAAACAATTGCATATAAGTTTTGTTGGCATTTCTTTATTGGTTAACTCCAGACAGGGATATCTCTTATTGATTTGAATACATGATGGTTGTTAATGAAATCGTTAATATTGTATGTGAGTATCCTAGAGTCTTCAACTCTTTGTACTATGAGAACTATCTTTGTTGAGTTGTATGCATGTATGCAGTGGCTTTTGGACAAAGAGAATTTGTAGTTAACATAATATCTGAGTGTGTGCAGCATTGTTTTCTGATAATGTTTAAATGCTTATTTTATCTATTTCCTTTTTTTTTTTTTTTTGAGAGAGAGAGAGTGAGAGAGAGAGTGAGAAAACCTGGTGAAATACCAAATACGTTATCCAAAGACAGGATTAGCCAATGTTGTTTACACAAGTTTCTGTGAACAGATGGAATTTATGTGAGTGTGATGATGGAGCTGGATGAAGTTATTGTAGGGCTGTTATCTAACCTGTTCAAAACGTTGTGAATTTTGGAGGAGGTTCCCAATCCAATGACTGAAAAAAAAGCAAATATCACACTCATCATCAAGGAAGACAAGAAGGAAGGTCCAGATGACTACAAATTGATTGGACTCATCTCAGTGTCCCAGGCGGGTGGTGGAGTAAATCCTCCTGGAAGATGTTTTCAAACACATGTTCTGGGCTGCATTAAAAAAGGGGTGACCGGTAGTGAGAGGGAGGTGATTGTTCCCCTCTACTCAGCTCTTGTGAGTTAATGCTCCAATTCCAGGTACCTGTCCCAGAAAAGAAGAATAACTACATGCCCCAGAGGATTTTGTGTTAAGAGGGAAGACAAAATCCCTGGCAAAGTCATGGGAACAGGCTCTCCTCTCTGCTGTTCAACATGACTGCACGTCTTGCCTCAGCATTAGGTAAGGCCTTCAGTTTTCGGACACACTCATTGTATTTGATTTATTAGCTGCAATTCTATTTTCCTGTATTGTATTATAGTGCGTTATCTTGCATTCTGATATCTTATTTAGCAAATTAGTTTGTTTCTCCTCAGATCATTGCCACTGTTTTGTTTTAGGCCCATTTCTGCATCCGTTTTCCCTTATCCCTTTTTGGGGGATGGATCCGCAGGTCCCTTTGCCCCACTAGTCATGGAACCAGGCCAAATCAGCCCATAAAGCATTGACAGTAGGATACTGACTGAGTGGAGACAGATACCTACTAGAAGCACACAGTAACAGGACTGGAGAAAATGAATACAAGTTAGAATATAAAAGTGGCTACTAGATATAGAGGAAAACTTTTTTTGTTTGTTTTTGGTTTTGTTTTTTTTTTTTCCCGATGAAAATGTTCAAGCCATGGAATAAGTTGCCTTGAGTGTTTGAGGAATCTCCTTCCATAAAGATGTTTGACACTTGAATGTAAAGAAACCAAATAAATAGAGGGGATTGATGTCCATTCCTATATTATTCCATGGTTCTATTATTCTGTGAATTTGGCCTGGTTTTTTAGTACTTTTTATTCTTTACATAGGCAATAAGCTGTTCCAAGTGTAAGAAAAAATTATTTTGTACAATTCATGATGTGAAACCATGATTTACACCAAACACATTCAAACTAAGGCTGAATATCTCTTCCAAAGTAGTCATCTTCATTTAGTTAAATTTTTATTCCTCTTCTCTTTACTTGGCAAACATTTCTTAAGCTTTCAGCTTTAACTGGACATTGCCTTCTGCTTCTCAGTAACTTATCCAGAGTTATACATGCCTGCTCAAAGGCAGGCACAAGTCAGTAAGTTGAAAGTCTTTCCATAATTCTGTATACATTCTCATTCCATCACATCTGTCACAATGTACAAATTCAGCCACAGAAAGCAGTAAGTACAGTAAAGTGTATTGCTGCCAATTAAATATCATGAAAGCAGAAACACATATTTCATTTTCTTTGACATTTTGCAGTTCTATTTTGTGTCTCATTGCAAAATCCTTCCTGGAAACTTACTCTTCCTCTTGGAATTCCTAAGAGATGTTCCTCCTATTCACTAATCCCAGTCTGTGCCTCAAGGTGTGTTCTGAGAGGGATGGAGCTTGCCCGTAAAGGTGGTCCTGGCAATTTGTGGGACATTTTGCAGCACCCAAGGACAATGCAGCCAACAGCAAAACATATTTAACATGTCAAAAAACAACTTTATTACACAGTTCATCTAACAGTGAGTACAGCTGTAAGACTGCAGTAGCAGCTATAGGACATTAAAATTCAGATACAGAAGAGATAAAAAGTGACTCCTATAAAGAGAAAGGGAAGAGATAAGCAGGATAACAGTCACAATCTTTGGTGTCTAGGGACATCTGCAATAATTTTGGACATTGTGCCTTTATAGTTTGTCCTTGAAGCACAGTTTGAGAAGATAATAATGCATGTGGATGGGAGTGTAGAATGTTTGAGTTTGCATACCTGTCCTCTCCAACACTGCTTTTGTTGATGTGATAGCTCAGTCCAGACTGAGACCACGTGGCATTATGGATGTTGAAATTGCACTGATGTCTAAAATCAGGTTACTGCAGAGACTGTCTGAACTTTGAAGACGACACGCTTTCCTCTGTTACTGCCACACTACCTTATACCAATATGTCTATTTCTCACTTGGAAAATGGGCAATAAGAGAAGTAATTTACCTTACATGGCACCTGTTAAGATTAATTAGTTAATGCTGTGGAACCTCCTTTCTGCAGAGGCCCACCATAACATAGGCCAACAAAAGAGGCATACAGAAATTAGAGAAAGGAACTCCATGTGCAAACTAGACAGTGTCCTTATCCATGGAGAAAGAAAGAACTGTCTAAAACTGAGATTTCAGTTTTCTTTTCTCAGTTAGATCTCCATTCGGAAGACTAATGCTCTAATAATACTTGGTACTCATTTGGAAATTTAGATGAGACATTTGGGTTTCTTAAGTAGTTTCGCATTAGATTTAAGCTATCTTATAAATAAATGATGACTTAAAAAAATCCGTCTACATTTCATCTTATTATAGAAAGAATGGCTATTATAGAAAGAAAAACCCCAGAGAGTTACTGCATCAGTCCTTCAATATGTATATGATATTATTACATGCTTTAACCACTCAAGCCTTTAATAAATCAATTGATAGGGCTATTCCTTGGCCTCAGAAATATTACATTATATATTTTTTATTCATTTTGCATTTTGCAAGTGTATGCATAAATATGAGTGTGTGTGCATATAAATATTTAAATATCTATACACCTGTATATATAATTATATACTTTGTATGTATGGAAATACTTATATGTGTACAACTATGAATATTCATGCATACCAATTTTGTCTTCTGAATTTATTACACCCCTATAGTGAAATGTGTTTTCTGGACAAGCCTACAGCAGCCTCTTTGGGATGCTGTATTCTTCACAGCAATAGACTATGCTGCACTGACTTTTGAACTACCAGTATCAGCCAGACTGCATCTAACTCAAGTCTGACTGAGCTATCAGTGTAGGCATATTGATAGCTTCTCTGTACTTCATTTCCTGTCTGTAAGGTGAAAGGATAGCTGAGTAGATAAACATGTCAAAGACTATAAGACAAATACTGAAATACATAAACACAAGACCAGGTATGCATGCAACTAAACACAAGAGACTTACAAAGCTATGATGCATCCTGTTTTCTTCAAAATAAATAAATATAAGAATAAATCTAAATCCCAAGCAAAGAAAAGAGAAACAAACAAACCACTTATTAAACATCTTCTGAGAGTCTGATTCAGCAAAGCAATTAAGCATGAGCTTAACTTGAAGTCAATAGCACTTAACCACTTCCCTATAACTAATTATGTGCTTAAATGGTTTGCTGAATTTGTAATTTAATATAAATGCATATGAAGTGAGGCATTTTAGCTTTTTTTTTTTTTTTCCCCTCCAAAATGGGACTTGAAGAAGAGATTGTTTGACCTCTTGGTTTCTAATTGCTTTCTTCACATTTAAATTCTGCAACTGAGAACTAAAAGCCTGCTGGAAAATAGTAAGTTCTTTAAAAATCATATAGATATCAAGCATTTTCCAAATCCTTTCCTGAAATACTAACTTGCATCTTGTATGTATAGATAGCTTCTACTTGTATTTTGCTAAAGAGTAAATATTTCTCATTGTAATTGTATTATATACTAAATAACGTTTCCCCTTTTATTCACTTGTAAACTCTCTTCTCATTGCTCTGAAAATAGTAGATGCAGAATTCCTATATAGATTCAGGCTTTCTTATATTGTTCATCTAAAAGTCTCTTGTTATTCAGAAGAAGAAAAAATCCAATAAGATTCCTAAAAAAAAGAGCTAGCAGTGAGACTACATGCACTGTGATGTTACAAAAATAGAGAAGTTTGCATTTTTCCAACTGTACAAAAGTAAATGTACAGACAAAGGGGATAGATAGAAATGGAATAGAATAGCTTTCCAGATCATCTTGCCACCAGTAATACAAGTAGCCTATGAAGGTACATTACTAAGATCCACCATATAGTTCCCAAGACACTTTCTATCATATCTGAGAAGTTGTGGCTGTCAGGTGAAGTCAATTACTTCCTTACAAATATGGTTTTTGCTCACATTGAAATATTCCTTCAACACTGTAAAATTATCTCTAGAATTGCTTTACAACTTTTGCTAGCTCCTGACTTATGTTTTTTTTCTTTTTTTCCCCCTATTTAGTATTGAAAAGTTTTTCCTGTAATTACTCACATAATTTTTCCTGATGCTGGCTTCAAGATGTTGCACTAATCATTTAATCACTATCAACACATTGTATGCCTACTGCATGATTAAATTAATATAGTTTACACATGTTACTTTTACAGAAATCACTGACTCATAAAACAAAAATAAATACAGTAGTCTAATTGAATCTCTTCTGATTTCATATTATATGACAATATCATTTTCAAAATGAGGTCAGGATTTCTCAGTGTTAATTTTAAGTAGCAGTTTCTAAGAATTACATTATAGCTAATCTTAACTGACAGGAAAAACAATACAGTAAGAGAAGTGTCTCTCACACTGTTCACATACATAACAGTTTCCCTGGTTCTGGGCAAATTTAGTTATCACTGTCATTGTGATATTGCTCTGATCTCTTATCAAGACATTTGCCAATACCAAAAAAATATCTCAAGATCTTTTTCTGACCACAATACAGGCATTGCTTGACCTGGTGCTCAGCAATGCAGGTGAGCTCCTTAGGATTGGAGGCAGACTGGGCTGTACTGAAAATGGTTGAGATTGTGGTCTCAAGAAATACAGGACTGTCAAAGAAGGAACTCGGGACTCTGAATTTCAGAAGAGTAAACCTCTTTCTGTTTAAGGAATTGTTGGATAAACTCTCCTGGGAAGCTGTCCTTAGGAGTTGGCATCTCTTTAAGAATGCCTTTCTGAGAGCACAAGAGCTTTCCATCTCCCAGTGCATGAAATCAAGATAGGGAGGCAGACCAGCCTGGCTGAATGGGGACTTTCTGATCAAGCAGAGAGATAAAAAGGCACAGGCAGTGAAAGTAGAAACATGTGGCCTGGGAAGAGTACAAGGTTGCTGTTCAGATATGTGGAGGTGAGATCAGGAAAGCCAAGGCATAGATGAAATTGAACCTGGCAAGGAATGTGAAAAATTACAAGGGATTTCTACAGCTACAGTGGACAGAAGAGACGTGCAAATGAGACTGTACCCACTCTAATAACTGAGAAGGGAGAACTGGCTTCAACAGATGTGAAGATAAGTAAGGTATTCAATGTCAGTCTTCAATGGCAGCCAGGCTTCCAACATCTATCATGTTCCCAAATCTTCAGACAGCAGACTGGGGAGCACAGTCCTTCTCCCTGTAAACAAAGAACAAGTTTCAGACCAGCAGATGATAATGAACCTGTACAAAACTATGGAGCCAGATGACATGTATCCCATGTCATCTTCAAGATGAACTGCCTCATGTAATTGTCAAGTGACTCCCCATCATATTTCCTTTAGCTTTGTTTGCTTTCAGAAGTATTTAATAATTAAATAAATCTTAGAGACTGTTGGAAATATCAATATAGTTAGTTTTTAATCATAGAAAAGATTTTAAATTAGGATGTTACCAGCTGCGGATTACTTGAATTTTAAGTGTAATAAAAGAAGTTCCTGACAGCCTTCTCTCTAACTGGAAATGGGAAAATAATTTTTCTTCACCTTGACAAACTAAACCGTAGACCCAATAGAAACATTTTTACACAAAAGATTTAAATCAGATGGGCACAAATCAGTATCTGGTGAAACTGGATCATTCCCAGGAGTTTCTGAGATATCTTTGCCTACTCATAGTAATTGGCTTGGAAATTCTTACCTTGGTTTCTTAATTCCCATTTCTTAATCAAAGACTTTTCTTAGTTCTTGTGAATATGCAGAAGACTTCTTTTATTAAAAAAGCAGACTTCGGATGTGCATCTATCTCCTTTTTCTTATAGATTTGAGTCCTACATCATAAGAATGCTGCAGTGTCAAAATTCTACAGAACAGTTAAAACTTATCCTACCTTTATTTCTTAGCAAACAGAACATGGGCAGTGTCTCAGTGGACCCCAACCAGTTACATTCATGCAAAGGGTTCCAGCACAACAGAAATAGAATACATTTGACCAATACTTTTTATACAATTAAAATATCTGGATAGTAAGTAGCTGACTTTACTTTTTACTGTGTGCAGCTAACATTTATTTCCCACTCTGTGATTATAGTGGTGATGGATGATTGCCCAACTATGTTATTTGCATTTTCAGTGCTTCAGTACTTTCATAGTTGAGACACAAATACACAGAATTTTCAGATGACTGTTAAGCTCCTTTTTGAAATTAGAATGCTTTCAAACTTTATGCTTTCATGAATAATATAATGTGAAGATTATGCAAAAAAACTTATGCTTACATTCCTGTGCTTAACAGTACCTAAGACATAATTGTTTTCTTTAAATGAACTTCGGTGTTTATCTAATTCTGTGTATTTTTTAGTCCTAATCTGCTATCAGAGAATACCATCACGTACTTAGAAGGTTTTTTAATGGCTTAAGACTTGAAAATGTATTAAAGAGTTTTAGCATAGCTATGATTTTATGTAAACAAGTATATGCACATACATAGTACACATACATAATCTATATAACTGTATATAATTGAATTAAAAAATGTATATAATTGAAGAAGTAGATATCATGAGTATCTCTTTGTAAATCCATATATGGGTATATAACACTCTTCAAAAACTGAAGGTCCCTGAAAATCTATGTGAAACACAGTACACTTAATTGTAACTATTTTCAACTGGGATATTCTTTATAAATCCATTCTAACTCCATATGCTACTGTCTGTGTTTCAGCTTTTTCAAGCATTGTTGAGAGGGATCAATAAAAACTGATAATAGGAGGCTATGGAATTTTATATACCAACTCACTTTCAAAGTGTTTTTCCTAGACAAGACTCAGGAGAAATGTTTCAAAGTTCTGAACTCCCTAAAATACTCCTGAGCCTTTTATAAATGTTAATTTAACACAAAACCTTGGTTCCAGAAAGCTAGAATAATGATCATGTTTATTTTTGACTTAATACAATTGGTTCTGTGAACTCCTTATTTTGCTTGGCTTCTAGAACTCTGGTTCTAGATCAATCTGGTTCTGGTTTAGATCTGGTTCTAGATCTAAATTTCATGGTGTTTTTTTCAGTTGAATATATTTCAGTGTTTTGCTCACACAGACAGCCTTTCTCTTTTAAGGATTACTATTACTTTTAAAACTTAAGGGTAGTATATATTCCCATTTCAAGAGATTGGATACTCTCTTCAGTTTGGTCTTTTTATTGTTTACATGAAAGTTCTTCAAACTTGGCAGATAAAAAGCTAAAATCTCTGGTAATATTTATTAATTTTATTATTCAAATTAGTTAATGGTGATGAAGATTAAAGATGAGATTACATTTTCTGACACAGTTACATGTCATTTCATGTTATATATTTCTTACCCTATATTTCAGAGAATGCCATAAAATAAGTACATAAAGTGAGAAAGCAAAGGTGTAGAAGACAGCACTGTTTTTTATAAGATTATTAATGAGAATAGTGCCTGAACTATTTAGAAAATCTTGGTGT
This sequence comes from Bambusicola thoracicus, assembly GCA_002909625.1. Lineage (NCBI taxonomy): Eukaryota > Metazoa > Chordata > Aves > Galliformes > Phasianidae > Bambusicola > Bambusicola thoracicus. Next base: position 8,841 of record PPHD01028106.1, read on the forward strand.
TGTGAGCTCCTTTGAATGACATTTCTGCTCATGTTTCCTTTGGGATGTTCCTAATTTCATATTGAAACTGGAAATGTGACAGTGAAACTTTCTGTACAAAATTTTTCTCTGATATATTTTAGAAAAACCTCCATCTGTATCACAATGAACAGTCATTATTTAGCCTTTGTACTACTAACATATTTTCTGTGATTAATGACACAGGTTTGCTAGCAGATGCAGATTTTCAGTGAGGCTGTGAATGCCCCCTCCCTGGAAGCATTCAAGGCCAGGCTTGATGGGGCTTTGAGCAGCCTGGTCTAGAGGGAGGTGCCTGTAGCAGGGAGGTTGGAAATAGATGATCCTAAAGGTCCCTTCCAACCCAAACCATTACATGATTCTATGATTCTGTGATCTGTAGTGAGAGGAAAGGATAAACAGAGAAAGAAAAGAAGGTCATTTAAGCTAAGGGAATCAATGTTGTGAAAAATATAACAGGTATGGACTATGCATCAGTCTGTTTTAACAGTACTGTCTAGAATAGAGAATGTAGTATGTTGTAGTATGTTTTTCTAGACTGATGTGTATTGCTTGGCACTTTGTCTTAGGAAAAGATTGATATTTTATATTATTTTTTGCATACCAGCAATGACTTTCTGTGGGCATATTCTGTTTTTATTCCACAATGGAAAACTTTCTGATGTATGCATGAAAAAAAACTATATAAACTCATACAGTACTCTGTTACTGCTTCTAAGCTTACCTGTGAATATATGTGAATTCCTTTCCATTCCACAAATGCTTAATGAAACCCCATTTCTGTCTTTTTACTTTCTTTTATCTTCATAAAACAATACTAACTTCCATCATCTCTTAACATCAAGACTTCTGTTTTACAAAAAACATAGAGTATTTTTTATTTTTAAATATCATACATAACATTTCAATTTCCTGTTCAAATAACAGGATAATATAACGCTTGTTTCTTGTCAGATTATTCAAATTTCTAGTGTCTGTGAAACTGTGTGTTCATGCACATAATTCCAAGCAAGTTTATTCCCTTCCCTTCCCTTTCCCTCCCTCACCTCCCCTGCCCTACCCCTGAAGATTACGCAATAGGATCATAATCCTGACTGAGGATATTTAGCTACAGTTTTAATATGTTTGTTTTGAAAGTTTGATAACAGTTTGCCAAGGGGCACAGGTGCTGAAAAAAGCTTTGAAATTCATTAACTACACACTAAAATAAAAATTTAATTTGCAATAGAAATGAAATTTCTGAATGCCTGCTGCTTAGTTTTATGCAGTGTTGACTTTGCTAGTACAGAACTTGCATGTCACTTGCAATTGTTCTCCATTGCAGTGCAAGCCTGAATATCAAATTAGAAAACTAAATCTTCACTGGTTTTCCACCTTGTACTTGAGATCAATTCCAGTCATCTGCCTCATTGTGACTTTTTGTGTTAGTAAAATGTGGCTTTTTCAAATGGGTCCACACTGCTAGATCAGCTATGCTAATTATACTGCCGGGAGTGTTTACAACTATTATTTTTATGATATTTCTCCACTTCATGAACAATTATTTTTTACTGTCTTTCATATTACTGAATAGCATTAATATTTCAAGTTGTTCCCTCTCTGTTTTAATAAATCCAAAATTGTTTAATGTTATTAGTTAAACTATTTTTATTTTAAAAACTTGAATCATTATAATTATTTTTCTCAAATAATTTATCAAGTTATAAAATGTATGATGAGCTCTTTTTCATTTGCTCCATACAATTTGTCAATAGTAATGAGTCTGTAATTTACATTTTTAATTATTCTGATGGCTTAGACATAGTTTTGCTTGGGATCTGTATAACTCCAAGCATCGGCATTAGTTTTTTTTAATCTTATTTACTTTTACAGTTACTGCTAGAAAAATTCTTTTTTTTTTTCTTTTTAGTCCTCTAAACTCTTTCTTAGAATTCTGAGATTGATAAGTAAAAACAATAAATTTATAATTAAAATTAATTGTTTACAAGGGTCCATAATCCAAATAGTTTTCCATAATGGAAAGTTAGAATCATAGAATCATACAATCACTCAGGTTGGAAAAGACCTTAAAGATCATCAAGTCCAACAGCAACCTAACCATACTACCCTAACAACCCTCCGC
>PPHD01028107.1:0-10980 GCA_002909625.1 Bambusicola thoracicus
AATAGAAAGCATTACTTTTTACTTTTATAATTTGAAGATCTAGGTGGAAATACTTTAAAGACCCTAAAAATGTCACATGCAAAAACTGCACCAAACCCCTCTGATTGTCAAATAAGCAACTCCCTAGCCTTATTGAAAATCCTAGCCATGTTGTAAAGTACAAAAAATACAGAAACTTGATCTTTAAACAGTAGACAAAACCCTTAGTCACACCAGTAATAATAATTATGCCATGTTTGAGTCCCTTGTGATATGAAAATCAATCTCTTGTGCATTCTTGGAAAATTACTGTCCCTTGTCCTCTTTGCCCTGACACAGGCAAATGTACGTCCACTGACAGGAGCCATTTTCTTAATGCTGCCTCTCTGAAACTTGAAATTCTAGGTTGTTAAATAGGATATAGCCTTTTGCTAATCCGTTTTCCTTATCTGTTGCATTAGATGTGATTAATGAAGACTGCAGTCTACCGCTTACATCTAATAGCGAGAGTTAATAGCAATTTCATGGCCTTAGTATTTTGACCTGAAGAACAAATTACAAACAGAAAGACTTCAAGAAAGTAAGGTGATTTTTTTTTCTTCTTAACTAGAAGTAATAATGTTGTATTAGAGCTGAAAGCCTTGAAATTCAAATCTAAAAAACAAAATCTCTGACGTCATCTTCTTATTACCCTGCACAAGTAACAATGTACAATATGTAAACATGAAAGGAAAGTATGACGCATCAGGGACTGCAATGTTCTGTTCTGCCCTGCTCAAGTAATATTTCTGAAGACACATTTTTTTATATTAATTATGTTTACGAAAAGTTTATTGATTTACAATAAGCCTGATACACTTAATCTCAGGGAAAAACAAACAAAAACAAAACAAAACAAAACAAACAAACAAACAAAAAAACCCAAGCATACTATTTAAACAGTATTCTCCTTGATGTATGCTGCTTGCAAACCAAGATCTATAAGCACTGCAGTCAATGCCAAAATATAATTTTTGTTTTTGTAACGGGGAATTTTAAGTACTGAACACTGAGGGGATAGTTCAAATCCTTCATTTATTGGAATGTCTAATTTTGTTTTTTCATTGTTTTTTATTACAAATTTATAACAAAATTGTAACTGTGTCTGTGAAATTTAAAAGCAGATACATTCAAACAAGTACTGATACTACAAATTAACTTTGAAAATTTTAGGATTTACATTTAGGATGACATTAATTCAATGTAGCCAGGGTGGATTTCATGCTCAAATATACTGTGCATAGACTTTTTTTTTTTAATTATTATTATTTTTATTTTTATTTTTTCTGTGTAGAGGAGAAACCTGTAGTCTTTTCCAATTTAATTAAAAGATCACAGAAAGATCTTTCAGGGGGAAGTGGTTGTTATGAATTCACCCAAGGTATGGTTATCTCTAGGTATTTCTGGTACTGTGTCTCTCAGCATCTGCAATCATTCAATTTTGTGTGTTTCCATAGCCACAACATCATATGCATATCAATTATTTACAAATTGTATAAAACACTGCCTTTGTCTGCATGGTTGCAATGAATTTCATTACAAACAAAAGAACATTTTAAAGGATTGAGGTTCTTCTTAGAGAGGAACTGCTGAGTATTTTGCAAGCAACAATTATCAGGAAGCCCCAAGGTGTCTCCTCACTTACCTGCTCTACTCCCACATACTAGGGAAAAAGTAGATGGTAGATTTCGTTTCTTAGGCTTTTGTCAGCTATGGTGGATTCTTTGTCAGGTCCTAGAGGGTATGCCCTTTACCAGAATTTCAAAGAGAAGGTCAAAGCAGCCGTCTTCATAACAGAAGAAAGCTGTTGAAAGCCCTAGGAACAAAACTGAAGTCTCTTTCCTCTTCTCACCTCACCTCATTAATGATCAACTGCTAACTCTTAATTACTCTACAGCTCAGGTTCTAGCAGTGATAACTAATCTCAGAAGTGGAAAAGGAGAAGTGTGCTTTGTGTTTTTCACCACATCCATCAGACTACTGCTGGTTTGCTGACATAGGTCTGGCATGAATGATGTGACCTCTACAGTATGGCAATTAAGCACAACATCAATGTCTCCATGCCCAGGCAAATGGGCAGGAACATGGAGATCACAAATATACTGATAAGGCAGCTAGTGAGGATTCTCATTCTGTCATCCTTCCTTCATGACATTATCTTGATTTTCCTTCACTTTTTTCCCTCTATTATTATGAACTGAGAAATAATATCTGAACTACAATTTCAGTTTTTTAATCATTCCTGCAGATAGCTGTAGTGAATGTGTTAAGGAAGAAGGAATAGAATTTATTGAAACTTTGAGTGATCAAGATTTCTTAGTTTCTTGACTGGGTAAAAAATATAAACTATCTTCACTAAAAATGCTCCTTTGTTCCAGGAGGTGGATTCTTTTATATCTTTCCTTCTACATCAGCTTTTCTTGTATGGCAGATACAAGAAGATATGCTGTCACTAGACAGGCGTAGTATGGGAATGTTTTTTGGCTTCAAATATCAATATAAAATAGAAGATTAGCTCTTAGAGCAATGTACTGGATGAGCTCATACTCTGATATATTACTCTTGCCAAATTAGCGTACAGGTTACTTTCAATATACATTTTTTTTTTTTAATCACCATTTAGACTTTCCTTATGTAAACATTTTGTTTTCAGATTAGAAGGGGCAAGACTGACAAGTTTGTGGTAAAAGCTGTGGAGTTGTCAGCATTTTAAAAGACTATTAACCTCCAATGGTTCAGACCATTGTCACTCAGACTCGTCTCGAGTTCACATTTTCAATGTAGGTAGGCATGCAGGACAATTTGCCTTCCCTAAGAGTAAATACTGTCATTACAGCAGTGGAAAAAATCAAGACGTAGCACATGAAAGCTAAGAGCAATTTTTTTTTTTTCTCAAAAAAGGAATTTTAGAGTTTGGGGTTTTTTTTGTTTTGTTTTGTTTTGTTTATTTGTTTTGTTTTGTTTTGTTTTGTTTTGTTTTGGACTGAGTTTGAGTGCATGTAGCCTGGGAGGACAAGCTGGCAGAAGAGTGATATCACTAATGCTGCGTTATGAGAATTCTCTGCAAAGGATTGTCATAGATTTTACTGAATTACACTTTTCAAAGACTGAACAGTGCTGCAGTTCAAACAAAATATTTTGGACTTCTATGATAGTACGTAGGTAATGGATTTGATAAGATATTACTAATGCTTTTACCAGTTTACCAGTGAAGGCTTGGTAAGGACACAGGAAAAGGTATTTTAGACCTTGCTGCTTTAAGGTCTGTAGACATAATCCTGGTTGAAGGTGTATGATTTTGTTAGTTAAGATTTTGTTGCTGCTGTTCATTATTCTTCTTGTTTCACTGAAGTTTCACCTGAAGACGTTGACTAGAAAACCAGAAATTCTGTAGGTATTTGAATAAGGACTGCATATTCAAGTAGGTTAAGTTTGGGAATGAGGAAAGACATAAAGATGCAACAGGGATAAAGTTTGCAACAATATTATGGAGAATTTGACAAACCTTATTATACTTCTTAAAATTCCACACAAAATAGCATAAATTACAAAACTGTTACACAACCAGGTCAGTCTGTAACACCCTACATAACTGCCCTCCTCCTGCACTGCCCTCAGTGCCTGCAGGGCCACTTCTCTCCCACTGCTCACCCCTCTCTCTCTGCTGATGTCACACAGTGTTTCCTCCCTTAACTTTGATTTCCCAGAGCACACCCAGCATCATTCATGGCTCAGCTCTGGCAGCAGTGGGTCCCTGTTGGAGCAGCTGGAGCTGCTCTTTTCTATCATGGGGCACTGCTGGGCTCTGCTCACACAGACCATCCCTGCGGCCCCCTGGTACTGAAACACTGCCCTGTAAGCATAATACAGTTGTTAATGAAAGATGCATGTTAATGTTAAAAACATTGTTTTCCTGAATCAGGCCATGTGCCTACATGAAGTTAGGGTGACAAAAACATGCAACAGCAATTACAGAAGGTACAATATTTAAGCTATAGCTAGAATGCACTTGAACTTCATACTAAAATTACAAATACTCTATGTATTCTTCATTACTTCATTAATTCTGTACAAAATTTTAATGTGTAAAAAATATTAAAGACACCATTTGCACTGATGGTTTAGTTTATTTTACATTTTATTTTACATTTTACATACAGGAAATGTGCCAGCTCATTTTGAATAGTTCAATTTTACAACAGATTTTAGTAGCATTTCACACTACTTCGTAAAGCAGTGCAGTCATTTCACTATGCTTCACTGGGCCAACCTATAAATATTACAGAGGCTACAAAAAATAAAATGATTATATAGACCAATTTACACAAAATACATTCTAAATAGTCCTGTGTTGCCGCTATGTGAGCTAAGCAGCAGCCAATCTTTTTTACATGAACAGCTGGTGGCTGAAAGAACAGATGAAAATGGATGAATTGGGTCAACATTAGCAGGGCTTCCAGTGAAGGAAGAAAGAGGAAGATCTTCTCTGTGCACAGATATTTCCGCAGCAGGCTCCAGTGCAACCAGCTTTTGTCAAGAATTGGGTTTATTTACTTGTTTTAGTTTTATTTATTTATTTCAATGATGGTTTCCAAAATTACTTTTCTTCTTAACTTCAGTTTGAACTCTGTTTGCATATTATTTCAAGACAGGGATCTGAATTTGTCTGTAAGTTCTTGTTCATGTGAACTAATCTTTCAGAATTATGCATAGTGTTAGTGCTATACAGTGGGTATGAGTGACTTTTTGATGTCAGAATAATGCATGCTTGCAAGATACTTTTTTTGTCAGCATTTAAACAATGCATAACATGGTCTCAGAATGTGTAAAAGAAGACAAAGGGAGCTTCTGAGCACTTGGCTTATCCCACAGAGTATTTGTAATTTTTTAGGACAACACTATTATTACTACATTTATACTTATATAGACTCATAGGTTGAAAGAGACAGTCAAGATTAACAACCGGACCTACAGAGTCCCATCAGTAAACTGTGTCCCTTTCTGAAGCATGTCTTTAATTATCTCCAGGGTTGGGAACTCCACTTCTTCCACGGGCAGCTTGTTCCAATGCTTCACCACCCACTCCTTGAAGAAATTCTGTCTTATATCCTCCAATGGCACAACCTGAGGCCTCTTCCTCATGCTCCATCCCTTGTAATCTGAAAAAAGAGGCTGACACCCACCTCATTATAACCTGGTATATACCTACCTCCTGCCAGATAGTAGTAGAGAGCAATGAAGTCTCTCTTCTGCCTCCTTTTCTCCAGACTAAACAGCCCCAGCTCCCTCAGCTGCTTTCATAAATCTGGTTTTCTAATCCCTTCATTTTAAATGACTATATTAATTTCTCTACAGTACAGTGAAAAGCTTATGCTTTGCCTTGCAACCAAAGCTTTAATTTATGATTTAGATTAAAGTAAACTCCCTGCCCACGTGTTTTGTTAACAGCCAAATTCTCATATTAGATAGTATTTTACCCTACAAATGGTTGTATTGATCCAGTGCAACCAGGGAGTTATGTACTAGTCTATTGGTGGACACTCATAGTAAGATATTTTTAATAGTAGGGCAAGAAAGATAAAGTTAAGAGGATTTTTACTTCATTGTTGCCCATTATTGTTGTCATAACTAAAATACCTTGATATAACTTCCAGTAGCAATTTTACTAAAACAATGTAGGTCACCCTTTATTCAGTTCTTATGTAAGCTATATTGCCCTGCTGTTCTTTCTGGTAATGTAGATGTGTATAGTTTAGTGTTTCGAAAGACAGTACGTTAACCTGTGAAGCAGTCAGATCCTTAATGTCCATTTGCTTTCAAAAAGTTATCACCTGCAATTATCAAGGGAGTTTGATTTCTTGTGTTGACTTTTGTCTCCAATTGCTGGTTCTTTGTGATATGAACTCTTCCTTTCCCATTTTTTCTTCTTTCTGCTCCTCCAGCTCATCATTCACTTTGTATAAGTCCCTGACAGTTATGCAGAACTGATTTTTTTCTGTCCAGTCACATTCACAAAAGACAGTTGATACTTTTTTTTTTTTTCCACCTCTTCTATTTGTTGAGCTTTTCAGAACTTCTCAAATTGTCATGTCACTTGGTTAGGCTCAGAATAAACAGTATCCTGGTTGTCCCAACATTAGTTTTTCATAACGTCCTTGTCTGCCAGTATTTTTTTCATGTGATCATTTGTTATATGTCTTCTTATATTATCTACATAAAAATGCCTCTAAATGATGCTGTAAAGTATGTTTCTAAATAAAGTGTTGCAAGATGCCAAGCAATCTCCAGCTGTACAGTTATGTCCTCTTGTCATCCAGAGAAAGCAAATAAGGAACACAGGTTAAAGATCCATTGAAATCTCAGTAGTAAACAGTGACAAAATAGGAAGATATTTTAATAGCATAGCTTTGGAAATTAAGATTTGTTTCTGGAGAAGACAATCTGATCTTGAACATTATGAATGAAATCTCAGTAGTTTATACCTCACTAACTTTTATCAACAGTGTAATCTATGTAGAAAAATTATTCTACAACCTTTAGATACATTCTGAGCACAAGCACAAACTAGCTGAAATTTATACTATAATTCTCTTTGAAATCAGGTATTTATTGCTGAAATTCTATGTATAAACAATAGGAAATTTATTACACTCAGTAGTTGAAATCAGACGTTTGGACATATGTAACTTCCTGATGACTTCACTACAAATTGGACTTATTCACCTTAGGATAAAGCCAAAATTAACAGCATGAAATTTATACAAATATAAGGACTTTATACACAAATGGAAACATATTTCCATTTCACTTTAAGGTAAAACTTTCTAAAGGTGTTGGGAAAAGTATTATATGAACACAGAGGAAACGTTTTTTATAACAAAATGAAGCAAATAAACATAATCTGGAAGTGTTCAAATTAATAGCACTTGATCTACATTTTGATGTATCTAAACAAAAAACAAACAAACAAAAACAAAACAAAACAAAACAAAAACTCAAAAAACAAGGAAACTATTTTTCACTATTTTCACCATTTATACATTGTTATATGCTGTATGGATTTTTCATTATTGTGTTGTGTTTTTACAGGAGCAACAGTCCCTGGAGAAAGAAATATTCCTACTGATTGGACAAAACTGTATTTTAATGCTCTGAAAATCCATTTCCAATGAAAATATAATCTTTTGTGGGCCTTTTTGTTTTCCACGAAGTAAGACAACTTTGCATCATGGAATGCACAGCAGAATAAAGTGGCTAACTGATTTGAAGATGAAATACAGCTTCTATTACTCATGTGGTTGTCAAAATGACTTATAAGCAAACCATCTTGTAAATGAGCTGTAAAATACACTATACAAATGAAATTACTAACTACATTTATGAATGGATGTTCTTAAGAATAGAATTAAGACATATTTTTAACTTCTTCAATCATATGCCAATGACAGGGATAGTTAGCAGAAACCTGGCTGAGTTTCCAAAACACAGTATATTTCTATTAATTGGATTACTGTTGTTTGCTGAAGATCAGTCCATGCAGGTTAGAAAGAAAGCCCTGGGTGAACACAACAGGGCTAGACAGTATCTAGTTGTTGAGTTCTGTTAAATTATTGTGATTATGACTATCATTTTAGTTAAATTAAAAGCATGCAAGTGAATTTGAATGAGTTTTAACATGATAAAGGCAACAGATGTGCTTGGGAAATAGAAGGGTTCATTTACAGTCTGTTAGGTTGTTAGATTCCTGGCAAAGGGCAAGGTTGTTTTTTATTGTTGTTCTTGTGTTGTTGTTTTTAATTATGGGAAATGGCTGTTCAGTTAAGCAAGATGATGGTAAACTTACTGTTATCAAGTGGACCTGCAGCATGCAAAGAGACAGTGATACATGTTACCACAATCTGCGAATATTTTTTTCAGTTACAAATATAGACGTCAATTTGTGACACTAGATAAACTCTGTCCTTAGGGACTCAATAAATCAGCCATGGAAATAGCTGTATAAAATCCTTCAATTTTTTTTTTTTTTATAAGTATTGTGTGGGGTCCTAATGATAGATAAGGAAAGAAAACTGTAACTCCTGTAAATGCTCTGGAAGGCTGGTAGGAAGCTGAATGTCTGCATAGAGTTTTAAAACAGTGTTGCGCACACTTACGAAAACGGCTAGTTTCCTGATTTTTCTCCCCTCTTTTCCTTTGCTAATTTATAGTTTCTTATTTTTAATGGACATTTTGTGCTAATTATTTTCTCCTTTTCTCACTGACATTTCTGTGACAGTAGTTGTCCCAATATGGAATCACAAAAAATCTCCTTGTCTACTGATAGTATTTTCAACAGATATCTCCCTAAAAGATCCCTGAAAAATTATTGTTTTATTATTCCATTGATTAACTTAGCTATTTTTTGCCACGTGACTCTCAAACTCTGTAGAATACTTTAGAGAGAGAAAAAATCTCATCAGCTGCATTGCTTGTAAGAGGCATTCATAATTTCTATTTAATTAGATTTTTTTTTCTATTTTAATTGATAAGAGCTTTAAATCAATATGGAGAAAATATTTTTCAGAGAAAAATTCCACATAGGAATTTGATAAGAAAAGTGTTTCTTGGTGATTTTGAGATAGCCAGCTACAGAATAACAGGATAACATAAAGGGGGAAAGATTTCCTTCCAATTCTTTTATTTTTTTTAACATACATGAAGATCTGCATTTTCAGATATGGAAAAAATAAGGCACTAAGAACAGTTCTTACTAAGGAAGAGTTAACAAAGGAAAGGATATTGGATGTGGAAATAGCCTCAAGTTTGACATGCGTGACTTCAGTTCTATCCTCCAGCACAGGTTTCTAGTATGCCTTCAGACAAGTCAACTGTGATGACATTTCATAAGTACTTGGGCAACATAGACATAGCAATACATTTTCAAAAGTTGGGCAGATAATCTAAATGAATTTTCAAAGGGAAATAAGCTATTATTCAGAATGATGCTTCATAGCATACGGAGAACTGTAGCTAAAATTTAGTGTATTCTCTTTCTACTAAAAAAAAACCAAAACACCAAAAACCAAACCAACAAACAAAAACCCAGCAATAAAATGAGCTCAAATCTGCTTTTGAAAATGGACTTAGGAATACTTTATCACATAAGAATATCTGATTTTTGTTTTACCTCTTTGATTTTTGTTTTAACTTTTTGAGTCTATGGTATCACATTTAAAGAGGAAGAGGAATTCTACCAGCTGTAGATCAGTGGGTTAGGGTATATTCATTAGTATATGTGAAGCTGTCACACATTTTTATGAGGATATAAGATGGATAACTTTTCAGTGATTTTTTTTTTTTTTACCTCTAGCACAAAAATGTTGTTTGGCTAGCACATTTGCCTTTGAAACATATTCTTGAAGGACATTTCTTGAAAGCCCAGAGTCCTGATACATAAGCAAAACAGTGTCTACTAAGGACTAACATTAACAGATCAACAGTGTCTTATCACTTCTTTGTGTATAAGAAGGTAGATTTGTATAAGAAATGAAGATTTTGTATACGATTGGAGATCATGTATAACAATCTAGACTCCAAACAATTGCAATTAATGAAAAAGTGAGTGATGATTGTTTTTTTTCTCATATGTTACAAAAGTGAAATTAATCCTCTTGATCTTTAGTATATTTCTGTGCCAGCTGTTCTTCAGCAATTATTTCTAAACCATCTCCTTGTAATATTTCACCCTACTTCATAGAACACTGCTAAAATGTTTTGTATTAGAGATGTTCAGAATGTTAATGCATCTGTCATTTTCTACCCCCATTTTCATAAAAGTATTGCATTTAAAAGAATCAAAGTAGAAAATTTGAAAGCAAACTGCTCTTAACGCAATGTACAGACTTTTTTTCTGCTTCTACTTTATTGTTTTCATTGAAAGCCACACCTTCTCCTCTGAAATGTAACTTCCTCCACAGAGCATTTATGCGTTCTCTTTTCTGCTTTTCAATTTTAGGTTATAAAGCCCAGATTAGCGCTTTCAAATCTATTGCCAATGCTAATACATTTTATTAGTAGATAGATCTTCTAATATTGCATTTTTTCTTATGCTTTCTTTTATACTCTGTCACTGAGAACAAAAGACCTGTGGGAGGAGGTTGAGAAAGCTCTTGTTTAACTTGGAACAAAGGAAAAAAGGAGTCTAATATAAATCTATAAATTGATATCAGAAAATACAAGTCAGTCACAACACCAGCGAACTCAATTAACAGCAGTAACAGAAGCAGTCACAGAATCTGACTTGTGAGGTGTCATGTTAGGGGAAAAAAAAGAAGAAGAAGAATGCAGCACTGAAGTAGTTTCTCAAGGAGGCTGTGAAATTTCTAACTCTGAATGTTTTATATACTTGCATAATTAAACCATTACAAATTTCACATAGTGTTAACAATGGCTTCCTTTGCCATGGAGGTTGCTCTAAGTGACATCTTGAGATTACTCGACAGCAGCATTTTGAGAATGCTGGTACAAGAAAACTAAAATCTGACCTTAGTTCTCAGTTTCTGTTAGAATGAAAAGGTACACATTTACAAAATAGATTTTTCTGAGGCAAAGCACTTATTTGTATTAATAAGGTAATACACATGATCTCTAGATAAAAAAAGCTAGATGTGATTACAGTGTGTGTTCAGATTCTTTTCCTGCAGCTGGGAAACGAGCACTTTTCCAGCATCTTCTACTGGAAACTTGTACATGAGCCTTTTAATGCCGTGATGATGGTTTCAGATTGGCAGAGGGCTTCTCTGCAACAGCAAATACAGCAGTTTTCATGTGTGAATGTCAGTTTGTGTCTCAGTATGGGATGGTCTTGTATTTCAGATTTGTAGAAAGAACTGGAGCAAAGACAGGTGGTCCATTGTTACTTTGCAGCTCTTATGATGCAAAATGTGGTTAGCATTTCTATTTATGTATTTCCTTTTTTTTTTT
>PPHD01028110.1:0-10980 GCA_002909625.1 Bambusicola thoracicus
ATGGACCAACCTGGGGCTGATTCCCACCTCCTGTTGGCCCCACACAGAAGCACAACCGGTCAGGGACCGGGGTGCTCCCCTAAACACTAGTGCTTGCAGATAAGGTCACCACATGTCACAGCCACTGTCAGGAGCCAGGAGATGTATTTCTTTTTAATGGAAGATGTGGAGGGTCCAAAATGACTGCAGCTGCTATTGCATTAAAAACAGATATGTCTGCTGCCTCCAGGGGCTGGACATGAGATGTTCCTTTCAGCCTCTCAGCTGACAGCTATGTTTCATGCTCTCCTGTCTACTTCACAAACAAAAGCAACCTTTCAGTCCCAGCAAGCAGCCTGAATGACCTCTCGCAGCACCGCCTGCTCTGTGGGCATTAATTTGTCCTGGTTTTCCCCTTTGTTCATGACCTTGGGCAGGTCCTGCCGCCGCACTTTGCTGGGGCTTGCAGAGGACAAGTAGGTGACATGACAGGGCTCTGGGCATCAACCCCCCTATGTACCCCATGTCCCTCTGTCCACCAGCACTACCCACGGCCATGTCCTGCAGCCCCAACCACAGATTAATTCCTGATCAGCTTTTAATGATCCCAAACCCCAGCGCTGTCTCAGGTGACAGATAGATTTATCCCAAGGTTAGGGTGACTCTGCTCTACCAAAATCTATTTAAAGTCAAAGCAAGCATTTCAGAATAACAAGTTATTATACAACTCTAGGCAGCTTCCCATACTCTTTTTTTTTTTTTTAATGTAAAAGGTAACATATTTCCATATTTTGTACATGCTAATTGTTGGGAACACTGTCAGATGGTTCAGCAAATTGAAAATGACAACATCAACCTGTTCAATCCATTAAAATCTCTCCAGGATCATAAGGGATATTGTCAGCCAAGTAACGCTGGCATCCCCGTGGTAAAGCCATCTTGCTTCATATTAATGACTGGCTTCACAAAGGACCAGATTTTCTTTGTGTGCACCACTCCATCACATTATCCAGGAGAGGCATGGGCACACTGTAGGGTAACCTAGAGGTTAAAGAGAAGTCTTTCATCCCAGTGTAGACTTAATGAAGAGAATGGATGAATAAAATGTAAATAGGTCCCAGGCCACCCAGCCAAGATAAAAGGTTGGGAATAGCTTTCTCCTTGTCCAAGGACCAATGCAGAAATTTAGAGGGACTGTAATGCCAAATCTGGACCAATCTTTTAAATAAAAAAGAGGTGATAACACTTTGAGTGCCTTCCTCGGGAGAAACCAAGGAAAACATCCACCCAAAGCCTACAGACACTCAGCTCTGGACAGGCACTGTGGGGAGTCAGGTACCTTGACCTGGATCTTGCCTTCTGTGTGCAAACACACAAGCTAGCTCCATTCCAAATAGCCGTAGAGATAAGTTAGTGCAGTGCTGTGCCCAAGCCAATATACTGCAGTATTTATTTCCACTAGTATTTATCACCTTGGCCATGGTATTTCCCCAAAGCAGAAAGCAGCTGTGTATAACTTCCAGACCAGAAGTTAGACTAGCTGGGGCTGAAGGCAGAGAAAACTTGCATCTGTTTTTATCCATCCTGATAGGCACATCTATATAAAAACCTACAGGGATGGATCATTGATGGAGAGATAGCTTTAATTTTTAATAGTTATGAAATAATGGCTACAACACAGGGAAGGAACACGGGGCTGTTATTTAAGTTAACAGCAGAATTCCCATTGTTTTGTGTTTCAGGGCCAGAACATGCCCTGGGAATTGCACTTTTTCTCCCTGGTACCCCCAGCCACTTCATGTTAGCAGCTCACCAGCTAAGCTGCTGCTCTGGGAATGTCACATCCTATTAGCATTTCTTTATCTTCCATTTATGCCATCTTGTTTGCTCTCCCGGGCCACTTTAAAGCAGGTTGACATTGCCAAAGAGATTTACTGCATGTACTTTGTATACGCTTTAATTAGGTCTCCATTCATGTCTCTCACCTGACACTTACAAAAGAAATCACTCATAACATACGAGCGCGGTACGGAAATCGATACACGTCTTGAACGTGCAGTGACTTTCAGGGAAAGTAAGTGCCTCCATCTACGCATGTGGTGACTACCTCTGCCTCATGGCATGGAGATGTATGGGTTTGCTTCGAGGGTTTTAATGGAGCCACTCGTAGGGTCCTTTGGTTACGTAGGGGCACGAGTTGCCCCAGGCACAGCTGGGATGCTGCATGTCCCATTACCACTCACTTCAACTCATGGCACCTAAAGCCAAGGAAGGGTACAGGAATTAAAGCTTTAGCCAGGAATTGTTTCTTTTTGCCATGTCAATTTTTGGATTCATTGGACTTCCTGACAGTGTTAAGCGTTGTTGTCAGTGGTGGCTGAAACACAGCACTGCTATATTGCTATCAGTTCATTTTTTACTTGTGTTTCTCCCAGAAATCTGAATGATTGGGCGTTTAGCTTTCATGCTTCAATGACTCGAGAAGGAAAAGAACACAACTGCCTATAGTCACATCTGGCACTTCGGAAATGGGAATTTTTTGACAGTGGATTTTCTTTTGACTGTTAGGTTATACTTTGGGTTTTTCCTTGGGTGAAAGGGGCTTCCCACTCACTGGCAGAGCAGAGGGAGGAATTCTGGCTTTGGTTCTACATTTGGAGCCTCAGCTGGAGCCAAATTAGAGAATGCAATTTGTATAATCTGGAGAATCTTTGGAGATTCCCATCCTTACATCATAGAATGGTTTGGGCTGGAAAGAAATCTCTCTGCACACAATCACATCCTACAGATAATCTCATGCTGAAAATTAATTTGTAGGCAGCGTAATTGTCCCATTAATAAGATTAATACCAGGTACAGCTCTATGGATTATTGAAAAGACAAAGCAGCTTGATCCATGCAATTAGAATGAGATACCTGCATTAATTAGGACCGTCACCTGACAGCAATGGTTACATCAAACAGCTCAAGGAACTGAATCTCCTCTTCCAGTCTCATCATTCTCCCTGGTTTGTGTTTTCAATAGCTCCGTCGGTTTTCTTATATCACAGATAATCAGGAAAAACATTAGCACTGTTCTGATGTGCAAGTGCAAAGTCCTTCCTTTCTCCGCTTTGGTTCTGATAAAAGTGATAATCTAACTCTATCATCAGCATCAGTTTCTGTTTGGTTGATGTGAAATAGGGCGTCCCGCCTGCCCCACATCACCCATGCATAGTGCCACGGCTCCGCACAAATGTTGGCTTTCTGCTGATGCAGCTCCCCAAGCACACATATGGATAAGAGCACTGGCAAGTGGTCAGCTTGCTTGTGTACCTCCATGACGTGCCCCTTTTCTCCAAGGAGATGACAATCAAGCACAAGTTTTTGGTTCCTCTATTCTGCAGCACTAACAGGCAGGTTTCTATCACACAGCTCAGCATCAGCACGCCACGTCACCCTAACAACCATCCCTGGGAAAGGAAATCACTCTGTTCTGCTCAGTTGTACTCATTCCCAATTACAAGCCAAGTATCTCAGTCACGAATGTCAAAACAGATACTGTCTGGTTAAATGATACAAGACAGGTGCAGCTAAGCCATAAGCTGTCGTGAACCCAGACATGATTGACAGAAAAACTGTCTCCTGATGGGAATTAGCTTAATACTTATGGTGAAGTGATGTCTGCTTAGCAGAGCCCTCGTTGTTCCACATTTGAATTAATGGTGACACTGTTACTGCTATTTGGTGGGGTTTCTGTGTTTCGTTTTTTTGCTTTTTTTTTTTAAAGAAAGATCAACATATTTTTTCCATCTCCTTAAAGAAGTGTGGGACCTTCCAGCCTGCTGTGATTAATTTCTGAAAGCCAAAGCTACAGTTCTGACGGAATGCTTTTAATCTCTGCACCTCATTAACCACAGTGTGCTCCAACCACTGGTGCTCTTTAGGGGACCGGTACCCTGGGCTGCCTTGAACGGTGCGACCCATAATGGCGAATCACTCCTTTGGTTTCCCCATGTGCAATTTTGGCTACCGCTCGTTATGCCCAGCTGTGAGATTAATGTGTCCTTCTCGTTATGTCAGGATTGCTGGCGTGCTGTTGTGATCGTTTTGCTGAGCTACAAGAGCTGCTGGGCAGAGCTGGAGCGTCTCCAATTGAGATGAAAGAATTATCGAATGAGCTGAAATTGGGGAATCTGTGCTCGAGATTTCTCTGCCGAAGCCCTGAGAGTCACCTGCTTTGCTTTGCTTTGCTAGGTGCTGGAATCATTTCTGCCTCATTCTGTATTGTGAAGGAATAAAGCCTTCGGGTTTTCATCCTGGAAAAATGCCTTAACCACATTCCTCAGCTGAACTTTGTGCTCCAGGTTTTCCTTGAGTGCTAACGTGCCTGAGCGCATTCTCCAAACTTGGGTAGCAATGAGCTGGCAGGGATCGCAGGCGCACACCACACAAATGAGTGCAATAGGGCAGCAGCACGAGGCAGGCATCCTTTCCACTGCTATCATTGCCTTTCTTACAAACCTGCACTGTCCCTGCTGGTGTCTTTATGCCCAAGCATTTCTATCACACTGGAGTCATCAATTTACCTACAGCATGATGAGCTTTGGCATCCCACTCTTCACCCATGTTCCAGTGGTAGCTGGGCACCCCAAGCAGCCAGAGAACAACCCTCAGCCCACAGCTTCCCATGCAGGTGTGCTCCAGGGAACCTCCATGAGCACTCATACATCAGTGATGCTGAAGCCTTTATGATTTTCCAAGATATATTTGAACTCTGCCCATGGTGTTTGTAGAACAGCGAGGTGTTTGGATAGCATTAAAGCCTGCTATGTTTGAAATGCTCTCACTCTGCATAAATTTGTCATGACTGAAGATTATATTAAGCATAAGCACAGCAAAACTCTGCAGCCAGGCTCCCACCACCTCACACACTCCAATGGGCTTTCTCACTGCTTGCACAGACCAGGAACACATTCAGCCTGAATTTGTGATTAGTGAACCAACCCTGAACTGCAATGCCAAGCTTGAAAGTGAGAGATGCTCTCATTTTTCTCCCATATCTGCAGAGCTCGACTTCTTTCTTTTTTTCTGCCCTGGTGTTTTGCTCCAATGGGTCTTGTTCTTTATTGCAAAGAATGATATACTTGATAAAAGGGAATCTTGGGGCAGCCTGACATATCTTAGGAAGTCTTGAACATTGCCAGAAGGCCTAAGAAGAAGCAGTTTAGCTGGCAGATAAATTGGTGTAATAAGTGACCTGACATTTCTTTCATGTTTGACCATATTGCACAGTGAAAACTGACAAAATGTTGTTCTGATTGAAAATATCCTCTCCTGGTTATGGAAATGGTTAATCCTTAAAAAGACCCACATTTCCCATCCCGTAACAGTAGAGCGCAGCTGTAGCTGTGTGCTCATTATTCCCAGCTGGCGGTATTATTATTCAGCTGCTCTCATTCTAGGCTATTGTTCTAGTTCACCTTAAAGCAGCCATATAAAAACATCCTTGGGAATGGCAGCAGCACCATTTTCTGGGCAGTTGAGGACTTCAAAGCATGACAGCCAAAAAGGAAGATGGAGTTAATCTGCAAAAGACAGCTCAAAATCAATAAGATGATACATTCCAGGTGAGAAGATGCTGAACAGTTATTTTAAAATGCCTTGGGACTAAACAAAATGTACTTCCCATACCATTCATGTATAATAAGTCATTGGCGCTTTCTGCATGACTGAATTTCATTTTGCATCTGCGTTGTACATTAAGGCTCACCTGTACTTGTATATACTTATACACTTTTAAGCCCACAGCTGATTTTGGAAGTGTTTTTTATAAATAAGACAATATCAGCACACAGAGGGCGACTGGAGTAAATAGTTCCCTGGGATGTACTTCTATAAAAGAGCTTTGTTTGTAAAGAGAATTGTCCAAGAGCACCAAGATTAATGATTAATGAAGAAAAGGTTAACAAGTGAGTCAAGAGAAAATCTATGGACTTTTTTATTTAAGATCCTTTCAATTTATTTGTCAAATACCCTTGCAGCCTCCAACTGAAGCTGTAGGTTTTTTGCTAGGGCTGTGCCAGTCTGGAGGGCTCTGTGCCAGGGCATCACGAGGGTAACAACACAAGGATGATGGCTTTCATTTCCTCAGAAAGAGCACAGACTGTGTTTGATGTCCCCACAGTTTCCATGCTTTATCCTCCATGCCCACCATGTGAAGCTCATGGCTCTCCTCTACCCAAGAGATGATGGAAACCTTGGGTCACACCTCACATAGTATGTTTGCAATCCAAACACTGTCTCCTTTTCCAAACTGCTCTCCAGGCTGAAAACCTATTGAAAACCTTTCTTGTTTACCAATAGCTTTTACATTTCCCCAAACAGAAGTCAGCCTATGGATGGCCAGTCCCTACCACCTCTGTCTGTTAGTCCCACGCTTTTCCAGGTCCACCTTCTGCTTCAAATAAATCTGTCGGTCTCTGAGTTCACTAATAATTTCAATGCATGATTTGTATTATGATGAAGGGGGAAAAAAAAAGTAGCATGAAGATATATCCTCTAGGAATTCCTCCATCTGTTGATAGGCCTAGCGGGGTATGATGTTCAGCCTCTACAGATTTCAAATTAAGGGTTTGCCAAGATACTTAACTGCGTTAAAGGCAAATCAAATACAGCAGCTTTAGGAAATTACAGCAACCATCCCATTGTCTGATTCCCACAGCCTCTGTTTTAAGCCTCCCAACTCTTAATGGGAGCACCGATTACCAATGGGACAACTCGTATTTTGGGATCAGAAGGGCTGCACGACATTTGTGCAGGCTCAGCATACTCTCATATAATATGTCAAGTGTGTTCAAGTAGTTTTTAACCAGCATTTGAAATAAGAAATCACAAAACATTTTTAAACCTTTCCACTGGTGCAAGTAAATAGTAATAATGTAATTTACATTGCATTGCATGTAATGAATGTAAGGTTGGCACAAGTTGTCCAGGAGTGATAAGGAGAAAGCAATGCCTTCTCTTACATAGTTAATGACTCAAGAAATGTTGTATGGGTGAATTAGCAGTCACAAACGTGAAGGTAGGTGAGCAATTTCCTAGATGCAATATTGATTTTAAAGATTAACAACATTTTCAGAGCCTGTGTGTGGCCAAGAGTTTTTGCCAGATGTCCAAGTACCTAGCTGTGTAGCTAGAACAAAAACTTAAATAAGAATCTGAATTAAAATAAATGTCTTATTTTCTACTCTCTAATCCTGTTTGAAGCTCTGGGAGTCCTGCCGTCCTCAACACTGGTTGGTAGACATCAAGCAAATAAAGCCTATGTTGGATTAGTGGATTTTATCCCCCCCCTCAGGACCTGAACATTTTTCCTTTCCTTTAATATTCAGACTGAAACACGTACTGCATAATAACAACAACCTGAGTCAGATGCAAGATGCATAACTGTGAAAAATATGTTCATTGCTTCCCAAGCAGCCTGCCAGTTTGGGAAGGAGAGAGCCTGGCTTGCGCTCAAGGTTTTGGGATTGTATCATAATTTTGAATGGAGCCCAGGATGCATCAGAAATGGGAAAGTCAAGCAGCCAGAGGGCTTTCTGATATTAAAAGCACCACTGGAAAAATACGAAACGGACAAAGAAAAAATCAATCAGATGGAAGCTGTAATTAGTCTATGTGAGATCCTTTCAAGGATGGCCGCGCTGTACTCTTGGTACTAGCACCAGCACTGCTCGTGCTGCCTCGCTCAGTGCTTCCCCGTTCAGGAGGAATAAGATTGGTAAAATCAAGCCTGTAGCCAATCCTTTTTTATAATCTTCTCTCTTTTGAATGCTGGACCCCCCACTTGGATCAGAATGTCCAAAGACATCATTTTGGTTTTGCTTGGGAGACGGCTGATAGGAGAAAATGTTTCATTTCTGCGCTCGGTGGGAGGCTCGAGCCAAGCTCGTCTTGATGGCAAGCAATATGCAATTCTGGAATAAATGTCCCTTCATTCAATTATATAGGAAATAATTACAGATGTGTAAAACCACTTAATGGAGACATGCAGAGATCAGCACATATTAATGCAAACTGTCTTTATTCTGACATAGGAGGAAAGTTCATCCAAGCTCCACCTCCCTCGCCATCTTGTCTCCAACTGTACCACTACTCAGAGACTCGGGACTTTACTCAACATCCCTGCTTGCACACTTTGTGCTGCTTTACTCCACCACTTTGTGCATCTTCTCAGTGGTTTCCTAGCTAGATATTGTGAGAGAAGGCAGGAAAAATTGGCACACGAAGTTTCCTATTTTTAATTTTTCTGAGGACGACTTAACCCTACTCCATACAGACAGCCTGCTGATAGCTCCTCTTTTTTCTCAGCATTAAACCATCTCGAACAGCATCTGCCTCATTCTGAGAAAGCTGTGAGGCAGCCTCTTCCCAGGGTAACACTTCTGTGCACTGACTCAACTTCCACAAGTTATTTCCATCCCCTGCACGCGTTAATTCTCCACGTGGAAGAAAATACTCCAAGCAGCAAAGAGCTTTAAGCTTACATATTTTACACATAGAGTAGCTGAAGAGTATGGACGGCCCAGCTCTTCCTGCTGGTGCACAGCTGCAACATGTTGAGCCATGGTAAATTGTTTCTGACCTCTCAATCCATGCGTTGGCTGCCATTGACGGTGTGGCTTTTTCTTCTGCACAACTTTGCAGATTGAATTTTTTGTTAATGTGTAAGTAGACATTTCCTGAGGCCGTGACCACTGGGCACTGTGAAAGCTCCAACCAGTTGTGCATAGATGAGGTGCCCTATCACTGAAGCCAAGATATAGAGATGATGGAGACATCTCCCTGATTTTCCTCATAAGAGGGATATCTGTTTCCACTGTTTCATGCTTTCACCCAGAGAAGGGGTTAAGCTTGATAACATACGGCAGTCTCTTCACCTATTCCTTTATTACATGGAGAAAACAGTGAAAAGGGGGAGTATGTGGCAATGATAAGCTATGGAGAAATTCCTGCTCTAACATAGGCAATGGAATAGCCTAGAGTGACAACAAGAAGCAGATTTACTCCTTGTCTTTACCACTAACATAAGGGAACAGAATATTTCACAGATTTCCTTATCTTTTCTGCAAAGCTGTTCTGAGAGCTCATGCCTTCTATGGGAACAGTGAATGAACAAAGCCAGGAGCCATAGATCAGAGCAGTCCAAGCCCACTGCAGGGCTGAGCGTGTTCCCCAGGGAGTCTGGGGTTTGATCCCTGGTTTAACTCTGAAGATACATCGGCTGAGATATCTAAAATACTCTCCAGATTTCCTCCCGTATGCTGTCCCTGGGGACTGTCCTAATGTTATCTAAAACCATGAAACTGCAGCTGCGTCACTTATGCTACAGGACTCCTGATGACCAGGAAATAGTTTCTCACTTACACCTACCTGCCCATTATTTTCTCCATAGGACTGTTTTATTTGATCTCAGTTTCTCCAGCTGTGCAAATTTTTCACCACTATGTTCCTATTCCTCCTCACAGCTTATGGGTCATCAGCACTTTATAATAGGAGCACTGGCTGTCCTTGAGTTCCCAAAGTGCTTCAGTCAGCAGGTTGCTGCAGCAGAAACCTCTCCTTCTATCCACCAAGCTGCACTGCCCTACAGCTTGATCCAACCCTTGGATATCAGCAATGTGAGAATCCAAAGGACGCCAGCCCACATCCTTTCAATAGCAGCCCAGCATGAGCCCAGACGAGCTGTCAGGCTGCCTGATGATACTGTTTTATATTCACGATAATAAATTTTCCTAATTTAATCTGTGAGATGGAAGCGCACATTTCAGCTCGTGATTTCCAACTTATCTTCTATTTCCTTTTGGCTTTTCAATGTTTCTGAAATGCCTTATGCTACAGGCAAAACACTCTGATTATGATGGGGCTCTCCTTTTAGCAGCTGCCACTGAGCAGTGTCACGCATGGAGAAAATGGGAAGTCAACTCTGCCCAGTTGTGTCAAGCAGTTAGAAAGAAGATGGGGGAAAGAGTGCACAGTAAGAAACAGGTGTGGAGTGTTTTGGAATCCTGCTTTAAGGAAGGAGGTGGGACGGATTTATTAAAGACATGGTGGAGCTCTACCAGGTGAGTAATGCAATCAAATGCGACCCATCAAAAAGTCATGCTAAGTTAAGCACTGAGATTTGTATTTATGGCATCATGGGAAACACATCTGTGCACCTCCAAGAAGGAGGAGAAAGAAATTAATTTCCATAATGTGTCTTAAAGAGGTGTGGCCAAATCCTCATTTGTGTGGATGCAGCAAATTCCATGCCCTATGTAATAGGAGAAATCTTCTTTTCTGATCCAAAGCCCAAGCAAAGCACTAGAATTTCAGTTCTGAAATTAAAGCCAGATACCTGCCCATTTGTACAGTGTAGCCTTCCAGAAATACTGCTGAGATATGGTATTTGCTGGTCCCATCTTCACCCCAACGCCAATACAGACAATTGGGACCAGAGGGAGGCTTAATAATGATGTACGTGCAAGAGATGATACAGATGCAAGGAATGCAAAGCTTTCTGTTCAAGTGTGTGCTCTGTTTGTAGCTATAGAAGATGCTATATTTGTATCCAAACTGGGGAAAACACAGAAAAGCTTGTAGTTACTGGTTGCTTCCAAATAGCAGCTGTTCTGAAGCAGTGCATCTCTGCCTTTTTCACAGAGGGACTTTACATTCTGCAAGTGTAACCCCAGCTAGAAGCAGCTTGTTGTGACAGCCCAGGGAAATGTCTCCATCAGAGCAAACCTCACTTTTTCAGGGTAATCTCTGAACCCTCACTGTGTGCTCTCGTCTCTGTTTCAGATGGCTGCTCTCCAAGCCAGCAGCCACAAGTGACACTTCCCACAACAATTCCACCACTGATAGGGGACATTGATTTGCAATGGATTCATTACCCTCAGCCTGCTCGGGAGTCAGGAGCTGGAATTTCTTGGTCTAATCACTTGCCAGAGGTCTGGCATTTCTCAGCTGCTGGGG
>PPHD01028111.1:0-10980 GCA_002909625.1 Bambusicola thoracicus
GAAGTGAAAACAAAGGAAAAAATTCCTCATGCTATAGAAAAAAAAATGTGTATGCATATAATTACATCTATGTGAACATAAAAGAAGATGTTTGCAGAGGCCTCTTTCCCCTTTTCTTTCTAGCTGGCTATGAAACGGTTTTTAGGCTCATAATTTTATTAATTTTTGGAAAACAAAAGCAATAACGGGGGGAGGTGGCTGATCTTACCCTGTGGATCCTGCGAGCTTTTGCTGCTCTTCCCCAGAGTTTCATCTCCATAATTTCCAAACTAATTAAAAAAATTCAAGTCAGCCTTTCTGGAACACGATTTAAAATGTCAATGGCACACTGTGAAAAATCATTGCTTTTTTTATTTACAAACCTGACATGTGCTGAACAAAAATCCTGAGCCTTAGTTTCAGGGTAGAGGGTTTGTAAAACACGGAGCAGCAGAATAAACGATATGGCAATTATGTCTATAAGCCTGACAGTTTTTTGATGGTATTGAATTTTTTCATTCTATATTCTGTCTACAAATAGGAGCGTGTAGAAATGTTTGTCTACTCCAGTTACTGTCTGTATTTTTGTCTAGTACCATTTATGCCCCCGTGCTGATGGATGCTACATGCCCTTCATCCATTATCTAATGTCCTCTGGTTAGGCAGACATCTAAGCATGTTTTGGCTGTGTTTTATTTAAGACTTGTTTATTTGCAACTGCTAAATGACTAGGTGTGGTAAAATCTTTCAGACATAGATGAAAGATAATGATGTTTGTTGTTTGCTGATATATTTACCCAGCTCAAGTATGTGAAAATAGTACTTGAATAGCAACCTACCTGAACCAACTTTGGTGACAAGGTCTGGCTGAGTGGGTTTCTGAAAGAAGTGACCAATGAAGTTATATATTCAGCAGTCTCCTGCACATCTCAGAGCACTGATAGTTGGTTTGAGCTCTATTGCAATGACGAAGGGAGCATTTCTGAAAAGACATGGATGGGCACAATGACTAACAAAGTTGTTGGATGTGTGTTGTATCTTTTTTTCTTCAGATAACCACAGAAGCCTGATTCTGAAACCCGCAGCATTGTGCTGTCTTGCAAAATTAACATAAAATGATTTTATGATTCTGTGATTCTATAAACGGTGCACATATGGGTGATTATTGATTACTATGGGGGCTGCTCCAAAAGTAGTGCCTCCTTTTATACAATGTTGGCCCACAGCATCAGAGGTAGGTATTGATGGTATGACAGTAGAGGATGAACTTTCCCACCAATACGCCATTCCTTGTTGTTGCCACGTAACAGATGGCAGTAGAAGGGCAATCTGACAATATGGCATCTGACATGGAAGTGCATATGAAGCAAAGATGTGTCACTGAATTGCTCCACGCAGAAAAAAAAAATAATAAAAAAATGGCACACTGACATTCATTGGCACTTGCTGCATGTTTCTGGAGACCAAACAGTGGATGCGAGCACAGTGAGGCAGTGGGTGGTGCATTTCAGCAGTGGTGACAGTGGGTTGCCTATGCTGGTGCAGATTTTTACACGTGCAGCACGTAAATCTTGTTCATCCCCAGCAAAAATGCCTAGCGAGTGGTGGTGACTACGTTAGAAAACAGTGTTTTGTAGCTGAGAATTTGCTCCCTCAAATAGTGTTATTGGGCTCTTTGTATCTGCTTTTGATTTCTGTGGAAATAAATAGGAGATATTACTTTCAGAGTGACCTATGCAATATGTTCCAAGGCCATGAAGCAACAACTTTGATGTGATCCTTAGGAAATAACTGAAGTTACCTTGATGACTAAATTCTGCTTTCATTAAAGCTAAATGCAGTCTTGATTCTAATTTCATCGGGAGTGTTATTTCCTCAGACCTGTGCCACAGGGCAGAATTTAATAGTACCTTATTTTATGTTTTCTTTCTGTTAAATTTAATAAATTAACTCATTAGTTGTTGGCAATTATGCCTTGGACAGGAATGAAAAAATGTTCAATTATAAATGGTCTCCCTTTAACCTTACAGAAAGCCATCTATGTATTTTACTTGAATGTTTTTTCCAGCTGTCATGGTCAGTTGTTTGGTTTGGGTGACTGTCATCCGACACGAAACAGGGCACAACCCTTAATTTTGGTTGCACGGGGTGTGATCATACATCAGATACACACAAAGCTACAGTTCCTTTCTGAGTAAATAGTTAGGACTCCCTGTTGTTAATGACAAGGCTAATCACCTGCCCAGACTAAATCCCACTACGGTCATAGATCTGTATCTCAAAAACAATTTGGCTAGGGAAACACAGCAGTCTTCTAGCAGCTTGGCATCAGTACAGTCTTCTGCATTTACATGTCTAGTGACATTATTAGTGTATATATGTAAACCATTAGTATTTCCTCAGTACCTTACGGAATAGACTGATGCATTCAGTTAGCCCTTACCCAAGAGTTTCTGCTGTGGAGGTTCATAGATGTTTACAGAACAGGTGGTCTTTGGACTTTGAAACAAATATTGACTCTAGTACATGAAGTCATGTTGCAGAAACCTATCTGCAGGGACGCAGTTGTGGAATCCATTCTGGCTTCCTGACAAGGAACATTAGGTTAAACTCAGACACTTTTAACTTTTTCTAGCTAAATACTGCCAGAAAAGACTTGTGTTTCCTTTGATATAGGACTGAAATTAATTTTCTTAATCATTTGCATTGGTCGCTCAGAAAGTAATGTCTCCTATTTATTTCCATGGAAACTACAGCCGATACAAAGAACACAGTAACATTATTTGAGAGGGCAAATTACGAACTACAAAATGTTATTTTTCAACATAGTCACCAGTATTAGCTATGTGTTTTCACAAGTGATGAGCAAGAGCATGCACGCTGCACTCTTAGAATTATCTGCATGGCCATCTGGGATGTGACTTGTCTTTCACTTTGCTGTCACCGCTGCTGAAACACATCACCTCACCATGTTTACATTCAATGTTTGGTCTCTCCATAAATGTTCAGCAAGCACTGATGAGTGTGAGAGGATGTAATTTTACTGCATGGAGAAACACAGTTCCATACCTTTTCTTCATACGCGCTTCCACGTCAGACACCATTCTGTCAGACTGCCCTTCTGCTGCTGTCCATCATGCAGCAACAAATACTGGTGAGAAGGTTCAACCTCTACTGCTGTACAACCAATATGCATTGGTGTGTCAACATAAAATAGGAGGCATTACTTCTGGAGCAGCCTTCATACGTAGCGACATTGTACTGAGTAACCTGCTCGAGCTTGTTCTGCCTTGAGAAGGGGACTGTAGTAGAAACTTCAGCCATTCTGTGATTCACTGTTGTGTCAGAGAATTTGAGGTCAAAGAGGTGTGAAGAGAATAAGCATGTGGAACGGGTAGAAAACTCTTTTCTTCGCTATTCGTTGTGGAAGAACCTGAGAAGGCTTATTAGAGCATAGAGAGGAACATAGATGTGAAATATTGTAGAGAATCACTGATAAGCTAAAGCAGCTTTGAACTAAGTTAGATGAAGTGCACACTCATAAATTGCTGTAACTGGAATTGATATTCACAGAAAAGTTAGAAGAAAACTCAACGAGGTAATAGCTGAATTGCTTACACTAGTGTGCAGAGGTGACAGGAGATCCCATGTTCCAGTGTGAGAAGGAGAAAGGTGATAAACACCCAACTCAGAGCACATATTGCCTCCTATTCTTCTATAATAACGATCTGTTTTTTCTGTGCAATAATATTTGATTTTGTCCTAAGTGTTCATGGGCCAGCGAAATTCTACACCTGCATGACTTAGAGGCCTTGAACAGCATTCATTTTCAGAAAATATTAGATAGAGGTGAGAGTTCTGAAGCAGGTGTGAGTTCTGTGCTGAGATCCTGCTATACAAGCTCTGTTGCTCTGCTTGTTGTTTTTCACGCAGAAGAAATAAACCCAAATAAACAAATCTTCCTTATGTTAGCTTCAAAACCAAAACACCCACCTGCCTCAAAACAAACATTCCAAACAACTCAAGTATTTTCACCTACAAATAAAACGCCCTCAAAGTCTTCCTAATGAGACGCTTTTGTAATTCAGAGCTTTTTTCTAAGAGGAAAAAAAGTTGGACTGACGTAATTTCATGAAAATATGCTATTTGTATTATAAGAACTAGTCCGAGTTAACAGCACAAATAAAATTAGTATTGGAGTCTTTTCCTATAGAAAGGGAAAACTCTCTTATTTCTACATATTCCATGTAAGTTCCTTGTATAACTTTGTCAAGTGAGAGTAAAATAGCAAGGTAAGAAACATACACTGTTAGCTTGTTAAACAGGTAATTTTAGTACAGTAATATCTGATGATAAAGTTAAGAGAACAAAACAGAAATACTTGGAAGAACATTTTCACGTGTGCAATTTGCATGCATGAAGTATTTCTGTGTATTTTTAAATCTAAGTGTGAGGTTGGATCCTTTAATGATTGTGGAATGTTCTTTATGAAGTCTATACCTTCTATATATCAATTTGTTTTTCAATGCTTTTGAAGGCTGTGGTGAGAGAACTAAATTAAAGAGTTTAAGGAATGGTTTTACCATGACTGACTCTAATAATGTGGACAGTCTTCTGAGTTCTTGATATGGTTTCCTCATAGCTCAAAAGAAGTCACTTCAAAGTGACTGCTGCAGTGAAGTGGCATGACTGAATGGAGTCTAAATGTGTATTGCTTCCAGAGCAAACATGATTCTTTTGTAGGTGAAGAGAGGATGTCTAGATCTGGGGGATCTTCCTTCCCTCTTCTTCTGCAGTGGTAGTTTTACACGTAAGCTATTTGACTCAAGCTCATTTTATTTTATTTCTATAGATATAATTCACTCATTCTCCATTCTCAGTGGTTTATAATGTAAATTAGATATCAGTAAAGAAGTGTAGGGAGATGGAAAGGAGTAAAAAGAGTAAGTAAAAGGGAAAAGGAAAGGAAAATGTGTCTTAAATAAACAAAAGGATATAAGCAAGGCAAGAAGAAGGGAGGTGGATAGAGGAGAAAAGCTGATAAGGGCAAGAAAGAGGAAGGCAAGCAAGTAAAGTGAACCGATGAGCCTATGTCATTGAGAGGTCTGGGGTGAAAGCAATTAATCAGTCATATCTGCCTACAGAATCAGCAGCATCAATTGTAGTCAGTCGTAATTTTCTAAGTTAAATCTTGTTCACTTCATTATCTCCTGGGCTTTCTCAAGGCTGCGGTAAAACCATGCATGCCTTCTCACAGGTGACAAATGTTACATGAACCGGGAGGTAGTTAGAAGAGAAGTAGTTATGCTGAACTGCTACAAATAAAAGTAACAAGGGTGTGGAATGGTACCAGATGGAAAGGCTCTTGCAATTAATAGAAAGAGCTGCCTTGCTATTCCAGTGGTTCTTGTTCACATGAATACATAAGTAAAGCAATAAAGAGTACAGTGTTATTTTTTGCCTTAGTTTTCCTATCTCTATCCTCATTTCAAAGCACAGAAGTCATACAGCTTGAGAAAATTCTGCCATTAGATATCTTCTGAGTCAAGGTCATGGAATACAGTCTGAAGATACTTTATACAATGATGGTCCAGATAGGATTTACGAAGAGACTTGCAGAGAAACTGACTTTGTTAGAGCTTGGCACCACAAAAACGTTGTCTATTGCAGGAAAAATAAAAGAAATGTTGGAAGCCAGTTGCTTTGGTAGCATTGATAGGTGAGTCTCTATATGTAAAATGCAATGAGGAAAAATGCATCTTTTGTTTACTATAAACTTTTTTTTTTTTCATAGGGAGAAGATCTGTGCCAAAAGTGTATGATGTTAGAGCTCTATCTCAGCTTTTCACCAATATTTAACAAGTCAAATTGTCTGGGAAGTGAAGCCAAATTAAACATTACCTAACCCTACGCTCTTTTAGAGTCCTGGAAGATGCCCTGGAAAAGAGCGTGCTGCGATGCTTCATGGCTGTATGGCAAATGTGTTGCTCTTGATAGCACAATTGCAACTGGAAGCACTTCCAACTGAAGGTTTTACACCAGTTAACCCGAAATGCAGCCGTGCAGCATTTCTAACAAACACTACTAGCAGAGAGGCTATCAAATGAAGGCTGACCCCCCAAAGGTCTCACAGACCAATATGTTTAACTAGGCAGAAATGAGTTCAAAAGGAGGAAAACTGCAAAGGCAGAATAAACAATGGACCCGCAAATTCATGACTCGTGCATCCAATTAATTGGACTAGTTAGCATTTTAAGAGCTTGTGATTTTTGTTTTTATATGGAATGAGAGGATTGCAGGTTGAGAATATTCAGTCTTGTCTGCTTTTGCTGGAGGACTGACTACAGAATCAGAATGAAAACTCTTGTGTTCATGCATTATTTTTGGTCAGAGGTGTTTCATCCATCCTGTACTTTCATAGAAAAAACATTTACATGTAAGAACACGTGCATGTCGCTGACATTGTTTTACTTTAAAAGTTAATATAATTTTTGAATGTTAGCCATTAACTAGAGTTAACATAATTAGTTACTCTTTGATCTTCATTTCTTTCCTTTTTTTTTTTTTCTATTTTTTTTTTTTAATTCCATCTTTCTATGTGATATCAACGCGGGATTTATTCAGGCTGGGATGGAATCTTAGTGCCAGTGCGACGGTGACAGTTGTCTGCAGAGAGAACTATGGCTCATGTTGTCTGGTGTGTGAATTCTGCATTTTTAAGTGCAGCCAGTACTTTTTTGTCCTGTGACATGAATTCTTTGCAGTGGAAAACCAAGAAGATGTGTTTTGAAACAGACTAATCAATGTCAGTGATAATTAGAGGTGGACCAATGCTACAGCAGATCGCTGGTGAACATTCACAGGGACTGGTTATTGTTTTCAGGAATGTAGGTAGAAAGTGAAAATTCTAATGAATTCTTACATAAATATGTAGCAATGCAGAAATTTAAGTCCAAGGGACCGTATGCAGGGTTATTCTAAAACAACATGAAGCATTGGAAGTAAACTAACTTTGTAAACAGCAGAGTAGTAAGGATGCCACTACTGCCAACATTGCAGGGCTATGCAATTTGCGTTATGTTATTTGTTTCCATCCAAATACCAGGTGTTGTATTGTGATGTCGGAGTGAATGATTGAGAGAATGTAATTTAGTGTTCAGTGAAGTAAAGGGAAAAGTTGGTTCTGCTAGATCTATAACTTGATCTGAAACTGAGGCTACAACAATTTCTGTAAATGAGTTAAGAAGAATTCAAAATGATTATTATTTTTTTAATGTTTGTAATGGTGCAGTAGCGCTGGGCATGGTCTGGGTCCACCTCATGGGTACGTTTGCTTTTTTTTTTGTATTCAGACTTATAGATGTATATCCACAAAATGCAGTCTGCCTTCATACCTGTCATACCACCAGCGCATTCCAGATACTAGCCATCTGACTGAAGACATTTTTGGTAAAGGAACTGAGTACTGAGTTCTCAGCCGAGGCAGTCAGTCTATTTCTAAGGGTTAGAGAATGTAATGTGAGAGTATTATTCAAGAAGAGAATTCAGATGGGTCTCAACAGAAAAGACGGATGAAAAGGAGAGCAAAGGTTGAAGGAAGAGGTCTGCATAAATGAGAAATTTGTCACGTGCTGTATCTGATCAAATGTTTCATGTCTCAGACGTGCAGGAGTAATGAATGAAAACGAAACAAATGTTTCTGGAGAGAATTCTACTTTTCGAGAGGTGAAAAAGGAAAAGGAAAATACAGTTACAGAATGCAGAACAAACTTCTTCCAGCCTTTTCTACGAAAGGCATGCATTTACCCTTCTTTTAATCTATCCCCGTGAAACCACAACACACGGTTGGAAACACAACATAGGTCCCAGAATTAGGGGAGAGGCAAACTGGAGAAGCAGCTGAACTGAACCGTCACCAGTACTCCTGGATTACTTCACGCTCATTTGAATTCTTACGATACTTAATCTTGCACAGGTTGAATCCAGAGTGTTTCCAAGAACTGAGTTAATTAGTAAAATATCCCCGAATTAACTAACTCCCCTGCCAAGAAATGGGCTCTTCCATTTTCCTCACATGATTTTCTAGGCACTTTCACTTTTCCATATATAGGAGCAGCCCAGAGACTGACAGATCAGGCTAGGTAGGGATACAGACTTCAGGCACATGCGTACTCCTTGCATGCATACACAGATACAAGCCCATGCTGATTTCACAGACTAAAATTCGAGTTAGTATTACAGGTAGTGAGTGAACACAGTGGCAGTCCTGCTCAGAAAGAACCTTCAACTTTAACAGAAGGCACTAGAGGCAGAAATCTTCAACCACTTTTTAAAATAATCCATCAGGAAAAGCATCACAGCCATGAATGGGCCAGTGGATGGTTTATGTGATCACACGGTGGATGATGAAGGAGCTTTCATGTTCACATCAGAGTCAGTAGGAGAAGGACATCCAGGTAAGAAGCCACTATGGCAAATGCATTACAGAAAAAAATACTTTCATTGAAAATGATTTTAAATGTCCGAAGGAGAATTAATCTGCTATTAGTGTTATTACAGAAAGTCTGTTTAACAGCTGCTTTTTACGTTATTTCCATTGGACCATTCCATATGGACTATAGAACTGCTGCAACCAGAGTTCTTCTAACAGGAGTTTTTGTGCCTTTGCTGGGTGTGTTACCCTGTGGAGGGCAGTGGGGTTCCTTGTTGCTACTCCTTCCTTTTCATCTTATTTACTTTTTTATTCAGTATTACTGTGGAGACATTACTGTACTGTACATTACTGTACCTCTGATAGGCTCAAGTTTCACATATGGATAAGAGTACATAGCTTGCCTCTCAAATTCCATATCCTTCTGGGCACTGTAAAACTGCCTTGCATGTAGGCTGTGCTCTAAAACTGTCACCCATAAGCAGTCTATTTTAAAGACTTGAAAAATCGGTCTTGAATCTGTACATGTCAAAGTTGGTTTTCTCCCATTTCATTATCTGGGTATTAATGCAATATATGGAATTGCTTAAGCAAATAGTGGGCAGATATTTGCTAAAACGTACGTACGGTCAGCAGAGATAAGTTCAATTTTATTGGAGACAAATGGTCATCTGCCCAAAACACGTACTTTATGTCAAATGAGTCCAAGGGACAACAGACTGTTTGATGTCCTGAAAAGTATGTTTGTTTTAGAAGGCGGTGTGGCATCACATACTTTTTGCTATAGCAAGGTGGTATTTGTGTGTGTGTGTGTGATTATATCGTAAATGGGTGGGATAACATAGAGAACATAAAGGTCAGCAGTGAGAAAATAACGTCTGTAATTCTGATACTCCTCTATAATATTAACTTATTAGTGCAGGTCAAGCCTATGGCTGATGCAATTGAGTCCATTGCTGTCAATTTCAGGTTAAGCAAGTTGGAGTTCTTTCTGATGTAACACCATCAGAAAATGACAACCATATCCAGTCCTTCAGCAGTAGGTCCATCTCCAATTTGTGTATAATTACATCCAGCAACCACAGAATAACATAGTTCCATAGGAAAAAAGAACATGCTGTAAGGTGATTTTAAATTGACAGTGACTTTTCTGAAGATGACGGGTCACAACTGATGCTATTCTGATCATTTTTCAATCTCTTTGAGGCTGTAACAGGTAAGTCTCAGAATAGGAAGAGAGACAGTTCAGCTCAGTCCCCAGGTTTTTATTTGTCCCTTAGCTTCTTTTCTCTATCAGTTCGCTTTTTGTCTTGGTTCCTATGTTAGAATATGATCCAGTTTTCAGTTGTTACTTACATTTTCTTCTTGATTTCCAAAAAACTCTATTGATTCTCTCTCTTCTTTAAGTCCTGTGGATGTTGTCCATCCCTGAAATACTTGTCAAGCCTTTGAGAAAATGCTACCACCACTGAGATTTGTGAACATCACGTCTCATCTGCCAGAGACTACTGGATCTCTGGGTACTTTGAGATGCATACACCCAAGAGCTTTATTGTAGAGGAGAGTGTAAAGTTGGCATTTACTCTAACTTTTTCAATGGTGTATTTTCCTAAAAAATATACATTTTATATACACCTATGAGAAAAGAAATATCCAGATTTTCCAGATCAAGTATAACAGGATAACAGTAAATAACTCTGGGTGTTCCCAAACACAGTCCATCAATAGGTCTAATTGGTCTCAGCAACAGGTCTAGTTTCTAATAGCAAATTGACTTTTACAACCTGACCAAACAACGTTTTCCTTGTCTGTGGTTTTACACTAGACTAGACAAGTGAGGATATACCATTAGCTTTTTTGTCACCCAGGAAAATTTTGATTGTTTCTTAAAACTGGGGCCAGAGTGCAAGGCTGTAGTTGGGCTTTTGATTATGTTATCAGTAGTGCTAGAGATTTATTGTGAGTTTTGAGTACCTCTGTTTGCTATCAGTGGATAATTTGCATGTTCCTGATTACTTCCCTTCTGCATGCGGTAGTATAATTTTGCTCAAAGGCTTTATGTGAAGATCCTGAACCAGATCCTTGTCTGGTAGAAATCTGAATTGCTCTGATTATATTAGTTGAGTTGAATGCTCTCATATATACCTTCATGATAAACAAAGCAGAAGAAATTACATGCTTACTTATTTGTGTAGAAAAACAACTGCCTTGCATCTGTGCACTGCTTTTGAGCTGTGTGTAATTAAGAAGCCCAAGTTCTGTAGAAGCAAGTAAGTAGCTGGCAATAATTAACATACACAGGCATTATGTATGTTCCCCAAAGAAATCCAGAGAAGACTGTTTATCCCATTATTCTCTGGCCCACCGCTTCAAAATGATTTGAGTATAAAGTGTTGTACTTCCTTCCAGAAGGTCTTTAATCCTGGCATTTAGCAGGGCAAATTCCAAACTCTCTGCAGGCTTACTCGTAACCTTCTCCTTTCTGATGTAATAAAAGCACACGAATAACAGATTTTCTTTTCTTAGCTGTTTCTTTTTCTTCTGTGTGTGTGTGTGTGTGTGTGTGTGTG
>PPHD01028113.1:0-10979 GCA_002909625.1 Bambusicola thoracicus
CATGTAAGGGAATAAAGAGTACTTTCTGTTTGTTTTCTAGCTAACATAGCAATGTGCACCAAAATTATGAAATCGATGCTGTCACTTGCCAAAATGGCATAACTTAATGAATAAAACAGTGTCACCAAGTATCTGCACTAGGGACTTCTGCTTGCTTTCGTAGACATACCTACATTGATCAGCACAGTGTTTCTTTTTGTTTGTTTGTTGTTTAGCATTAGCACCTACAAAGCAGCGTTGTGATGCTGTAATATTCTTGAGTGTTTTACTGGTAGGATAATCTTAGCTAGGAAATGGGAAAAAGTGTTCATAAGGAGAAGCCTGATTCTTCTGTTTTTCAAACAGATGGGAAAAAAAAAAGAATCACAGTTGCTCTAGGAGGCATGTGAGCGTATACTTTTCATTGCTCTTTTCAGTGTCTGAATTTTTGTGCATTCGGTGAAAAGTAGGAATGCTGGTTTACTGGTCAGTGTGCTTATTTGATGGAAAATCCGTTGCTGGCATTTAGGTGTACTGAAGAGCTGTCACTTTTTCCACATTCAGATTTTTCTATCTATTCACTGCCATCTTGTGATTATTCAGAGTTATTATTAATTATTAAGAGTTTCATTCTTTCAAGAAGCATTTTTTAATGTCCCATTGATTTCTTCAGATTTTTACTTCGGATTTGTACTTTAAAAGGACTTCAAATAAATAAATACAGATCTGTAAATACAGATTTTGTTGTTAAAAAAATATATATATATGTACAGTCCCCTACAAAGATGAATTTAAAAAAAAGAAGAGAATTTAGTACAGTGGTAATGAAATTGACTACTTTAAGAACTTAATTAATTAATGAACTTAATTTAAAAAGTAAATCTCAGAAGTTTTATCATGTTAATTTTTCTTCAGCATGATTCTATTCTGCTAATGATTTGTCTTAATATGCTGAACTGTGACACTGTGAATTAACATTTTGAATAAGAGACATTGCTCAGATATATCAAACACAAACTGTGCTTTTGTTCTCTTGTAATACTGTGATTGTACAATGACAAAGAAGATGTTAGGAAGGTACTGATATTAAACTTATCTGTCTTTTTATACATTTCTAGGGATGATATGGAAAAGGCAAAATCATCAGGAGATTGGAAGGCTGTACATGATTTTTATTCTACAACATTTGATTCTTTCCTGGAGATAAATGCTGCGTTTAAGGTGGAAAACTCATAATATTATTCAGTAGTTAGAGTGATTTGGATTTTCAAAGCGTTTAAACAAACTTCAGTTAAAGGTTTGCAGCTGGTTACTCAAACCCACTAAGATCATCTTATCATCTTAACCATCTTTAGTAGATGATCTGTTATGGCACTGATTTATTCATTCCATTTTATGTAAGTATATTTCAAGCATATGAGAAGCGTTAAAATTCCTGTGTTTAGTTTGCTTTCCGACACTTTGGCTGCATAAAGTACTCCCTACAGAAACTACAGTTTAAAAAGATTCAAGCTTATGCAGCTAATAAAGAGGCCCAGGTAAATCAAGAAATGAAGTTCTTCTCTGGCCCTTTTAAAAACAAAAACCTAGGTAAAGTAACCCATGGACTTTTGGTCACTTAATGAATATTGAATACTTGTAACTTTGTTCTTGTCTCATGAGGGTTCTGCAGCAAAGATGGGATGAATGTTATGTGCTTTCTGTGTCATTCATTATTTGAGACCCTCCTAGTTTTTAAATTAGAATAGCTGCCAATGTGCTATATTAGTATGCTTTAGTTTCATCTTTCATGTATTAATGAAATTGACTTAGATTCTTATGTTTTGATAAGGAAAACAAATAGTTATGTGTATGTGTTTCATTTTAATCTACTGTTAGAGATTTCATTTTTAAAGACATTCAAAATATTTCAAAATCTAAATGTTTCATGTATTATCTAACTTGCAGAAAGATGCTAATTCTCCATTTAATACAACTGAGGACTCTGGAATCAATGCAAAATTTGTGAATGTTGTCTATGATGCCTTATTAAATACAGTAAGTAGAAAAGTAGACGTAGAGTTCGTGTTTGATAACATTGTAGTAATCTCTTCAGCAAAGAAAATTTTCAGAGAAGCAATTTATCTAAGAAAATTCTTTGATATAGGTACAATTTCTGAAGAATCTCTCAAAACATACTTAAAATGATCCCTTCAGAATTGCCATAGAGTCATGAAAACCACTCTAGTAAACGATGAGGAAATTTTTGTTAGTAGTTATGCAGTTCGTACTGTGGTAGATCTCGAAGACTGTTTGAAAGATAAGACATAACTGATGGGACACTGCATGATGGGAAATAAGGAAAATGTGAGGGCTGGGGTTGCAAAAAGTAAATACAGTGCCTAATAAACTCTGAACAGGAATAATATTGAAGTGATTTTTAAAGTTTTGAAAGCCACAGCTGACACAACTCTAGGCCTCACCTAATAGTCTTGGGAGGGGAGGTACAGAGAAGCTCAGCACCATAGTCAAGGTCTTTGTGACTGGCTTGAATTAGAAGCAAATCAGACTTGCTTTTTTGTACAGTATCTTTTATAGAATATATACAATTTAATCAAATGTGATTTTTTTTATTCTTTGTTCCTTTTTCCATAGCCTCAAGATGTTCAGAAGTCAGTCTTAAAGGGAATAATTAATGGTCTGCTACAAGAATGGAAAGGGTAAATATAACCAGTGTTTGCATTAGTACTGTTTCAACACTTACTTACAACTGGTATACTTCTTGTTTTTTACTTTGTTTTAGACAAAGAAGGAAATTGTTTTGATATATCTTACTTGACTCATAAGAGCTTGTCTCCTTTTGGCAGGCAAATCTGCCGAAATATACCCGAGCTCTGTAAGCTGACACTGAACTTCTGAAAGGCAGACTTTGCCATATAAACCCCTACAAAATCTCAGCTGCTTTTCACCAGAGCAAACCTAGATAATGCCTTGACCTGAAGTTCATTTTGCAGTATCATTCATGTGTGGAAGCAGCACTGGAAGGGCAGTACAGAATGGAGAAAGGGTTAGTCGGGAAGCATAGAGAGGACAAAATTTTAGCAAGAAGTAATAGAAATGAGAATGCTTAGTTNCAAAATCTCAGCTGCTTTTCGCCAGAGCAAGCCTAGATAATGCCTTGACCTGAAGTTCATTTTGCAGTATCATTCATGTGTGGAAGCAGCACTGGAAGGGCAGTACAGAATGGAGAAAGGGTTAGTCGGGAAGCATAGAGAGGACAAAATTTTAGCAAGAAGTAATAGAAATGAGAATGCTTAGTTTGATTCAAAAAGGATATAGGAGGAGACGGGTCTTTGTAGTGACTCATCAGTGACCCAGCCCTTTCTCCACGCTGCCNTGATTCAAAAAGGATATAGGAGGAGACGGGTCTTTGTAGTGACTCATCAGTGACCCAGCCCTTAGTTATTCCTTTCTCCACGCTGCTTGCCTTTTTTGTGCTGTTGCTACATGTGTGTTTGTGGGTACATTAAGTCCTTGAGGCAGATAAACAGGGGGAAACACAGAGGCTGCAGTGGTAGAAATGTGTGGAGAATTCTAGCAAGAAATATAATGGGTGGAGCAAACAAACTCTTCTGGAGTGTTACCAATGATAATGACATGGAGTACCCCTTTGGAACATCTTTTCAACTTCAGTTTATTTTTATCTTTCTTTCTTCTGTTGTACCGTGAAAGACAGATGCTAAAACAGGTAGCTGCCTTTAAAGAGTAGTCAGTCTTCAAAAGACAGGGTCTTCAAGTGTCTTTTTCAATTCCTGAGAACAGTGAAGCTCCTGAATATGCTATTCAACACATATTTACAAAACAAAGTTAAATCCTAGTGTGTGTGATTTCATGACTAATAGTATATATTTTATATAATTTTTATATCATATGTACATATATATGTGTGTGTGTGTATCTGTGATGTTTCCATTTACTATTTCATTCATTCATAGACCACGGACAAAAGATGATCTTAGAGCATACTGTATACTTCTACAGGTAAGAAAAATGCAGTATTTTTATTTAAGTATATGTGTGCACAATTCCTAATCTATAAACCAGTATACTATACAAACAAGATAGTATAACTGAAAAAATTCACATTTAATTTCCTGTTATAAGGATATATTAAGATTTGGAAGAAGCATAGGGTATGCATGACTTAATGACAGATAGCTAATGGGTAATGGCCACATATGTTAAAAGTATGAACTAAGAAGCATTAGACATACAATTGTTTCCTACCACTGTTGAAAGAGCTAATGTCTCAGTGAGTTCGTATTTCCAAGTTATTGCCAGATTTCCTTTATTGAGGTGCTGCATGGCTGATCTTCCCAGAAAGTTTCAGTATGTGCACTTTTTGGTGTTACTGTAACTTTCTCCAGTGATGCAGTTTATCCAGCAGTCTACTACTAGTCTACATCAGTCTATTGACTGCACTGTCTGATTTGTCTGTGTTAACCAGTGAAATTTCCTACTAAAATTGATTTGCATTCATAGCAAATTTCCCCTTCAAGATATGCGTGTGTAGATAACACCACTTCACATGAGAGATCTGTCTGTTGCTACTTGAAAAGATCAGGTAGTTATATAATTTCTGGAGATGGTAGTCTTCTTCTTCGGGGTGGGTGTATTAGCTGTGAATTATGTGAAATAAATACTTCTGAAAAGTGGAAATTTGAACTCATACGTAAGAGGGAAAATAAGTTTGGATTGTGTGGAAAGAAAGGAGAGTCTTTATTACTGAAATCAAAAGCTCTTCAGGCAGAGGAGTGTAATTTGTGCTATACAGTAAATGATAACCCAGAAATAATATGTTGAATACTGCCTTTGTTACCTTTGGACTTTCTTTCAAAATGCACACACACACCAAAAAAAAAAAAAAAAGAAACCCACATACTTTTACAATATAGAAGTTATGTTGCGTATTTTTCACTTGAATAGAAGTTGCAAATATTTTTTTTATGGTTTTACCATTGTCACAGCATAATTGTCCTACATAACTGTGTTGGCAAAAACAAACATAAGAAACAGTCCTAATGACTTCTTTCCCTTTATACAGTTTATTAACCTAACACATTTTTTTAATCTTTTTCAGAATCCTCAATTTAGTAACACTTCTACTTATGTCATCTATGCTCACTTGCTAAGACAGATAGCAGCCTTAACAGAAGCTGACCATCATTTCCTAGTGCACTGGTCTAAAAAGTAAAAAAAAATACAA
The DNA here is from genome assembly GCA_002909625.1 of Bambusicola thoracicus. Classification (NCBI taxonomy): domain Eukaryota; kingdom Metazoa; phylum Chordata; class Aves; order Galliformes; family Phasianidae; genus Bambusicola; species Bambusicola thoracicus. The sequence goes on from PPHD01028113.1 coordinate 5,225, forward strand.
AAGTTTAAAAAAATTAAAAATTCAATTTTTAGGATTACAATTGTTACTGTAATTCCATTGATGTTGACTGTTTTATATTATATATCAATTATATGAAAGTTAACTTAATCGACTACAGAGATTGTTTGTATTGTTTTCAAAGTACATTTGGACATAGTCCGCTAAGTGATACTGATTTATAGATGCAAACTATATATAAAATGTACAAAAGTTATCATCTTTATGCAAAAAGCTTTGATTGCAAAATAACTTCTGTAAGTTATTTTTATGTAACCTATGCAAAAAAAAAAAAATTATGAATGTACATGTTCTAGATACACGCTTAGATTGTATTTTTAATACAAACATCTTTATGATCTTCCTTTATATAAAGTTTTATCTTGTATTATTTCCAAAAGATACTACAGCTTTCCTGTATTATGTCAAAACCACAAATTAAATCAAGTCCTTGCTCATAGTGTAATATAGATGGTTACAAAGTACGGTTATTAGATTTAAATGATAGCACCCAGCCATTGGCCATTTGGAGGTAACTGCCCAAAGAGTGCCTTTTAATTTTGTATATATGTTACCTTCCTTATCATGACTGTGCCAAAGTTTCAGTCGAGAGTTTAAAAAAAAAAAAAAAAAAAAGTCTTTACTTACATTTCCTTTACCTTCTGGGGAATCTGCTAATTACAGATTTTATTCTCTGCAAGGTTGCAAATGGTATGCATATATTTCTCTCATTCCCCTGAAATATGTCCAGATTTGCTTAAAGTTTTGGTGATTTATTATTTGATTTGATCAATTTTCACAAACCAGATGAACCCGTTTGGTTAAGGATGCAGAAGGTATATTGGTATTCTTAGAATATCTATTAGAAATATGAAACAATTGAAGAGAACAGCTTTTGTTTACAAAATGATTCTTTGATACATCTGCTTTTATCTCTGCGTATATGCAAGCTTTTTGCTGTATTCTGGAAGTAGTGCAGCATGTAACTTTACATGTGCATTTGTCACAAATGCATGAAGTATTTTCCACTGTTGATTCAATAGGACTAAGATTCTCAAAACCAAAAATTAAGGAGTATTTTATTACGCAGAATGCATTGTGAATGATTTTTTGTTTACTTTTGTTTATCAAATGTGAAGAATAAGTATTGATTCTTTTGTAAAGTTTTTTAAAATTACAGAATTTTTTTTAAAAAAATGTTTAATGATGCACTGGAGACTGTTTACTGCATGCCAATATTTCAAAATATGCTTCTGCAGACTTTCTATTTGGAATTTTATTTTTATAAAGCATGTTCTTCAGAACATAAAGTTGAAATCTAATAATATAGGTTTCATTGTGGGCAGAGAGTAATTGCAGCATGTTTGTTTTAGGATCTCACAGAGGAGATTCAAGCAGGTAGTGGACAGGTTGCTGCAATTTATTTCTTTACGCCTGTTTCCTGCAAAACCTGAAGAGTTTCCACCAATGGTGAAGTGTACCTGGTGGATTCCATCCGCAACCAAAGTCCTGGCTTTATTTAGTAGGTTTCTTCCTTAAATTGTGTATTAATTTGCATGTATATTAATATATATGTATGTGTATGTATCTATGTGTTTGTTTTTTGGTGTAGTACTCCAGGCGTGGTCTCACCAGAGAGGCTCGATCACCTCCCTCACCCTGCTGGCCAAATTTTTTTTTTTTTTTTTTGATGCAGCCCGAGATACAGTTGGCTTTCTGGGCTCTGAGGGCACATTGCTGATTCACGTCCAGCTTATCATCCACCTGTACCCTCAGGTCCTTTTTGTCAGGGCTGTTCTCTATCCTTACATTCCTCTGCTTGTACTCTTAATGGAGGTTACTACAACCCAGGTGCAAGACCTTGCACTTGAATTTGTTGAACCTTGTGAGGTTCACCTGTGCCCACTGCTCAGCCTGTGTAGGTCTTTCTGGATGGCATGCTGTCTCTTGGATGTGTCAACTGTACCACTCAGCTTGGTCATCTGCAAACTTGCTGAGGGTGCATCCAATCCCACGCGGATGCTGTTGATGAAGATGTTAAAGAGCACTGATTTCCGTCTGGACCATTGAGCCATTGACCACCACTCTCTGGCTATGATCTGGGTTTTATACCTCTCCTTTTCAAGGGGGAAATGGATGTTTGGATGTTTGTGGTGGCACGGTATGAACTGCAATAGAAAAGAGTGCCAACATTTAAAAGGCAAAGGCATTTACGAGCAAGCTCTCATACTAACTTTTTTGTAAACGAAAATTGCTATGGCATCATTTTCCTGTAATAACAACAGGAGATCATTCGAAGAAAAATCCACAGAGGTAAGCAGTGGCAAAAGTTTCCCATAGATTTATAAAGAAAACAGTTTTGAATGTGCAATTGCTAGAATTTCTTCTGTAATGAGTTCAGTCTCATAAATGTTTTTAAAATCTAGGCAAGTTAAACAATGTTTATGCCTCCTAAGTTCAAAATTACAGTCTGGAAAAAAATAATTCTATGTCCAGTTCAGTGTAGAACACAGCAAATGTGGCCACTGCAGAGGCAAACTTTCTCTTTGTCCAACCCTCAGTAGTTCAGTGATCAGAGCTTTTACTATGAAAGTGGAAGGCCTGAGGTCAGTACCCTTTTCTTGTAGGGTAGAAATCCCTTATTTGCTTCATGCTTTCTAGGAGATAGAAAGCATCAAGAAAATTGAATGGGGCAAGGGTGTTTTCATGTGCCTGACTTCTTAAAAACAAAAAAACCAAAAACGAAAAAGCACCCAGGTTTCCTGTACAGGAATCCTGTACAATCCTACCTATTCAGAGGGGCAGCTTGGACACGCAAGCTCAACTGTATCCAAAACCAAGACTTTCCTTTTGTGTTCTCTAGCCGTATGTAAAAGAGTTGCTTATTTCTTTCTATGCACATAAAACTGTGATAAAGGTATTTAGTAATTCAAAATGCATTGCTTCCTGCCTGAATGATCAAAATCAAATTATGTAGAGAAAACTTATTAGTTATGTGTTACGTGAATTTTACATATTGAGGCTACTTAAGTGTGAATTAGTTTTCTTCATTTGTTGAGTACTGAATTTTTGTACTTGTGGTATAGTGGTCAGATGAGGAAAAGCATCATTTGTTGTGCTCCTCCATTTCCGTCCTTTTTGCAAGTAGACTTCAAATTCAAACAGATATTAAGTGGAAAGCATGCAGATATTATATCCATTGGTTTGTTTGATATTAAGTGAAAATGTTTTGGAAATCTGTTATTTTTCATTGATTTCAGCAGAATACGGCATTCTTTGTCTTAACTTTGTGTATGTCATTAGGTGGGCTAGATTCAAATGCCATAGAGAAGTTGATCTTGAGGTTAGAAATAATATAGAGTGTATCACATTTCTCTTACTCTAATCAGACTGATCTTGGAAATTACTGCTTTTAGAACTATCAATATGCTGTCATGAAGTTTAATATCGTACTTGCAGTGCTGTATTTAAGATTGAAACCAAGTTTCTAGTCTTTGTCTTTCTTTGTCTTAATTTCTTTTCTTTCAGTGTTGCTCCTAATGCTTAGAAAGCATGTATGTACCCAATCCAAGGAGCACCTTGAAAGACTCTTGTATTTTCTTTGTAGATGCTGCAAATAGCCTGATTAGCCCTCCTATTATTCCATATACGGATTTCTATAATTCTACTCTTGATCATATTGATCTTATGGAAGAATATCATAACTGGCAATGTTATGGAAATTCTCACAGGTATGGAAAACTTGGTTGTTTCTTTTCACATATATAGTATGTCAAAGCACCACATATACACAAGTACATATGTGTATATGGTATATGTGCCGTATCCATGTATATCTAGCTGTATTAAATGCTGCATTTTATTTGAAAGACATAAATTCTACTTGCAGAAACTGCATGAATGTGAGGTTGACTGTAATAAATCTAATTCTACCTTTGCACACCGGAGAAAAGATGTAAAATTTTCATAATAACATGAGTTTATTGTTTATTACCATAGATTCTGCAGTGCCGGTTTATTAACTGCATGTTATTACAAACATATTTTAACTTCTGACACATTCATAGAAAGTGTTGTATGCATACTTAACACTTAAGGATGGTAGATAAATATTCTGTGTGTATGTGGGGCTGACCATTTGTTCCAGTGATATCAGTTGTGCTTATTTCTGTTACATGAAACTTAAGTCTTTACAGGTTCGGGACAGCCAGAAGTATGATCTAGAAATGTGGAGAAATAGGCATTAAATCTTTCTGCTAAGTTTTAAGATCTACTTGGAAAGGAGGGGAAAAACAGCTATGACAGCAGTAAATGCACAGCAGGCTTTGTGTAGTCTCAGTCTAAGCGCTGGAATCTGTATACTGCTCTATACTGCTGAGCTTCAGATTTATTTATTTATTTATTACCTGGGCGCTATCTGGCTGCTTTGGCATCCCCATTCAAGCTTATAAGAGAGCTGTGAGATTTCCACCTGCTTCTTTTCAGTTATCTGGGATGCTGGAAATTCAGTATATATCAAAACGAATTTTGTATGATGTGTAGTTCTGGAAGTAGTGCAGACAAGCTGTAGTACATTTAAAGTAAGTTCTTGTACTGTGTTACAACTACTTTTTTTTTTTCTGATTTTACATCTTCTAAATCTATGTTGTTCTATTAAAAAATAAATAAATAAATCACAGTCAAGACTGTATGCTTAGAATTAATGAAGAAATTCTGGTTTACCTTGCATATGAAATATTGTGCAATACATAGTTCTTCCAACTATCTTGACACTTGTTGATCAAACATTCCATGTTTGGATTTTCAGCAAACCAACTGAGAGTCTTTTTTTCATTTTCCTTTGTTTCCTAAAGGCATTAGAATACAGAGCTCCTTGCAGGCAGTGTTCAGTGCACACACAGTCTGAAGTCAAGGTGCACACAGAGCCTCAAGCTCCTCATATCTCAATGTGAACTTGTTAGGCAATGCGTGAGCTAATCAGCAAAAGACTTAATAGAGTAACACGTGACCAAAAAAAAAAAAAAAAAAAAAATCTTTTATCCTGATGATTTCAGAAGCTTTAAAAATTCTCATTATTATTTTACTGCTGTCATGTGATCTAGAAGTCCTGAGCACTTGTAGCCTTAAGTTAAATCAGAAGGACCGGAAGAAAATCAGTGTCTTTGGAAACCAGAGGCACAAATAAGCCAAGCCAGAAGTGCATCTCCTGTATACCTATGATGGCTATGCTGAGATAACTATCCAGCTTGTATTTAATAAAATATTCTCACTTAATTCATTGTAGCAATTAGCATTTAATACTTAAGGCAGAAGTTACTTCCTGACATTTGTAATTGAAAACTGCTTTTTATTAGATCTACTGATAAGCAATTTAAGAATTTTATTCAGAATGTTTTTCACTACTAAGCAGAATTCCTGGTAGCATTTCTAACTAAGCAGTTTGAGTTCTAATTGATTATCCATGCCTGCAATACAAAAACCAACCAAACAAACAAACAAAAAAGCAGCTATTTCTAAATTATTCTAAATTAGAGGTGATTGTCTCCCTCTGCTCAGTTCTTGTGAGGTCCCATCTGAAGTACTGCGTCCAGGCCTGGGGCCCCCAGTACAGGAAGGAAGCAGAGCTCTTGGAGTGGGTCCAGAGGGGGGCCACTAAGATGATCAGAGGAAAGGAGCACCTCTCCTGTGAGGAAAGGAAAGACAGGGGAGGTTTAGGTTAGATAATAGGAGGAAGTTTTTCACTCAGATGGTGGTGACA
>PPHD01028114.1:0-10979 GCA_002909625.1 Bambusicola thoracicus
CAGCAAATATCCGGATAATTGAAGTCCCCCATAAGAACCAGCGCCTGGGAGCGTGACACTACTTCCAGTTGCTTACGGAAGGCCTCATCAACCTCCTCCTCCTGATGAGGGGGCCTGTAGTACACACCCACAACAGTGTCACCCTTTCCAGCCCGCCCCTTGATTCTTACCCACAAGCTCTCCACTGCTACATCACTCTCCCCCATGTGGAGTTCAATACATTCTAGCTGCTTTCTCACATAAAGAGCAACTCCACCACCCCGCTTTGCCAGCTGATCTTTCCTAAAAAGCACATAGCCCTCCATAACAACATTCCAGTCATTCAAGGTGTCCCACCACGTTTCCGTGATTGCAATGAGATCATGACCTCGCGACCGCACACAGAACTTCAGCTCTTCCTGTTTATTTCCCATGCTACGCACGTTGTATACAGGCACTTAAGAGAAGCAGCATCTCCCCACCCCTCTCCATGCCTTTGAACTCCATTATGTCCACCCATCAAGCTCTGTTTTAAGCCTCGAACTGCGGCCTCAGACCCAGCGGCCCTCATTTTGTCCCCCTCCCCCTTCACACCTAGTTTAAACACCTGTCAATAAGTCCTGACAGTTCCTCAGCTAGAACCCTCCTTCCCCGTGGAGACAGGCTGCTTCCATCTGCAGCCATCATGCCAGGTGCCGAGTAAATCGCCCCATGATCAAAAAAACGAAAACTCCTGTGTTTGCACCAACTCTTAAGCCATTTGTTTAAGAGGTGGCTTTTTAGGCTCAACCCAGTATCCTTACCTGCCACCGAGGGTACAGATGTAATAACCACTTGCACACCTGTTCCTTCAACTACTCTCCCCAGTCCCCTGAAGTCATCTTTGATAGCCTTCAGGCTTTTTTCACCAACTTCTTCACTGCCAGCCTGAACTATCAATAGGGGATAGTAGTCAAAAGGACAGATCAGACCAGGAAGTCTCCTGGCAATGTCCCTGACCTGGGCCCCAGGGAGGCAGCATACCTCCCTATGAGTAGAGTCAGGCCGACATATTGGGCCCCCTGTTCTTCTCAGGAGGGAGTCACCTACTACTGTCACCCTCCTTTCTTTTTTGGAGGAGGCAGTCTTTAAGCATGGAGCTGACCTCCTCCTTAGTCATACTAGGAGACAGTCTTCCCACCTTATCCTCACTCACCTCTCCCTCTGGTCTCAGGGCATCAAACCTATTATATGTAGAGGCACCTGAGGAACCATGGTAGGTCGAGGTGGGTGTCACCTGCATTTCCGAGCTGGGACCTGCTGCCATTCCTTCTCTCCTCTCAAATCAGCTCTCTGTGCTTGACTGCAGCAAGGGAGAGGGTCCACTACAGTTTGGGGAAAACAGTTTTGCTTATTATTTTCTGGATGCTTCATACTCTGCTCATATTTCTGGTTGGGAAGCAGAAAAGAGCTATTTGTTGTCATTTTAGTTTCAGGAGCTATTAACTAAATCACAAGGAACTCTCTATAAACTTTAAATGTTATCCAGTGGATTTCTTTTAGACACATGGAAAACACTCATTTCATAAATGCCTATGGAAATTAGCACCCTTCAGGGATCTTCTTTTCTATAGTTTTGCAAAACCTTTGAAGTTTCAAAATTGGTCACACATTGCCAATGCATTCAAAAAGCTATCTTGCATTTCAGTTGCAAAACACAGGCTGTATCTAAGGTTTCTAGTGGAAAATAAGATCACCTAAGAAAAAGAAAAAATAAAAAGAATAAAAATATTTTTTTTCCACTCAAGGCTTGGAAAACATATTTTGGGCATGTTCATTTTCTCTCTCTTGGCCAAAGCAGAATGGGTTTTCTCAGCAAGGTGCTGCACGTAAAGTTCCACAGAGACATTTTTTTCAGATGTATTCCCTAGATGGTGAAGAAAAAAGAGGTTCTGTATGATTTCTACTTACGAGTTCTTATTCAAAGCCATGTACGTCTACTTCAGCCAGCTATACTTGAAGATGTGTATCTTTTGGAATCATATAATTTGTTTTTCTTTAATAATCACAGATGTCTTTATTATATAACTTGTTATGCTCTTATGTAACAGCAGACTTCTCATATCTCATGTGGAATGAATACAAGTGCATGTCATATTAATAAAGGTGTGTGCTGTATAGTCATGGTTTGATTTTTAAGCACAGCATTTTTTTGGTTGTAATAATAAGATTTAACACGAGGGCCAATTTAACAAGATTTAAGACAACAAATCGTGACAGTTCCATATATTAATTGAATTGCTAACAATCAACGGGATATAGTGCAAATTCCTTTGCCTTCAAACAGTTCCACACTGCCATGGACTCACCAAAGCAGAATACATACAATGCATCGTGTGTTGGCATTTATTCTTTGTGTTCTGCAGACTTTCAAATGGAAGCTGAAAAATTTACATTTTAAGCTGTTTTGATGCAGTGCATTATCTGTTGCAGTTCAATGCTCTACTTCTTGAAACTAGATGCATTATGTACCTTCTGTTACCAATTATTCCTATTTTTAAATCTAGAAAATATTGATGGAAACTGGGTCATGTAAGTAGGAAAATGTATAGTAAAAGTCTTCTGCTTTCTGTGGATATACCTGAAACAAATAACATATGCTTTGTCTCTTTGATTAGCTTAGATTTTTGAAATCTAGGCAGGATCCCCAATCCGAACATGAAAGCAGGATAAGATTTATTCTGTACAATTTCATCATCTTGTTACAGTCTTTGTCAAAAGAAAGTAAGAGGGAACCTTGTGCCATTTTCAGTTCTTGTTTAATATCTTCTTCACAGGAAAATGCTGTCAGGATATTAAACTCATCTGTTCCTTTGGATAATAGGGATGTAATGTACCATTTTGACCTTTTCAAATGCTGTATTTCAAATTGCTGCTTATTAGATTTTTTTTTCTTGATTAAAGTCTCGCTAACCTGTAAAAACAGAATAGAATAAAACCTAGTCAAGACATGGCATATCAAGCATGATCAAGACAGAACCACATGTTTTTATAGCTTGAGGGCTATAACAGACATTAAATCTTTTTATTCTAGATCACTGATGTATTCAGTCGTAACACAGGCTCTAAAATGATTATTTAATTTTTCCTCATAACAGTTTAGAGTTTTGAGCTGAACAGTTTCTATTTGGTTCAAGCTTAATTATTATGATGTGAAATAATCTATTTTGGGAATCTGTAGAAAAGTTTCAGAGAAAAAGTCGAAAGAGAACTGCAATTAAATGATAATAAATATGACTAGGACAAAGATTCTTCTTGGTTGATTTACAAATTCTTAAATTTAAAAATTGATATTAATTGTAATATTGTACACTATGTAGATTCAGTATGAGATGTAGTGTATTATAGCTTTCAGAAGTATAAAAATTGCTCCAACTGTTAAAAACTCACATCGTAAACTTTTGTTGTTGTTGGGGGGAGGGGAATGAAATGACAGATAGAATGGAATTCTTGGCTCCAGCTAGTTATACATTCCTTCCTCCTAAATTAGATAGCTCTAAATTGTCAGAAATACCATTTGCCTGTAGGTACCTGCAGTCAGGTGACTTCTCAGTCTAGACTGAGTCAATAGATAGAGCTTCTCTTGTGTTTTGCTCTTGATGTATTTTCACTAACATTTTTTTGTTTGTTTCAGAACTCTTTTTATGTACACCTTTCTTATTTTAACATCCTTTTCAACATATATTGACACATGACTTTCCAGTAAAGTCACAAAAGTATGAACAAACAGTTCTTCCTCAGTTTCTTGTGACTGTTGATGTCTCCCAAGGGTTACATTCGTCTTCAAATAGCATCCCACTCTTCAGCTTATTGTCTACAGTGACACTGTGTCCTTCTCAAAATTACAGCTTTTCTGTCTAAGTCAGAAGAAAATCAGACCAAAAGTAAAGGAAACTATTAATTAAAATAAAATAAAATAAAATAAAATAAAAATAATAAATAAACCACAGTAAAATGACATAATCTGTCCTTCTGAATGCCACTTAAGAAAAAGTCAATGCACTGCTCACTTACATTTGCAATTTGATTTTGCTAAGTGTAAGTAATTTTATTACTGGGACTTCCAGCTGGAAGTTTAAGACAGATTGGTTTCCTCTTTGTTTTCAATAGCCTATGAACATAACAGTGAAGTGGTTTTGCCTATTATTAACCTCTGACCTGGAGAACCTCCCAGCCTGGGACTGGTGTTGCAGAATTAAATACACACTCGGTGATAAAATTACTGTTAATGGTGCCCTGGAGAGAGAATATCTCAACCTTAGTGTCGATGTTATGATTGTCTCCTAAGGGACTGTGCTGTCTATTAGAGCAATTTGTTAACTGTTGTTTACTTTATTGTGTCTCTATAGATCAGCAAGCATTGTAAAATCACTAGGAAAGAATGTTTGTCTTAGCACTTACCAAACCAAAATGTACAGCAGTAGAACTGCACTGATGGAACACAGGAAACTGTCTAGTCTGGGCTGTAAAAGAGGCAGTGAATCTCTTTTAGGTGGTTTGTATCACACCCACAAGTATTAAGAGATGAACATGGGGATGCTGTGACAGGTAACAATTCACTTGGCTCTCTGTAGGAAAACAGATTAGTATCACTAAGAAGAGCAATAGCTTAAAGTTCTGAGTATAATACACTATCTTAGACACATTTTTTTTTTTTTTTACCTGAGTCTGAACATTAGTATTAATGAAAACCATATTTCCCTAGAAAAGAAACAGACCTCCAAGGAACAATTTTAGCTGCAGGTTATATCAATTGGTTTGCGCTATAATGTTGAGTCTTGGGAGAAGGCAAGTCATCAATCAGGAAGAGGTTACAATGAAACTAGATACTGTACTTACTATTTTTCTGACTTTCAATTGTTACATACAGCTCAGTACCAAAAGGAAGGAGCAAAGCCAAAGCAAATAATTCACTGTTCAAAAATCTAGTATTCACGTGTGCCCACAAGTGGGTACCCAGACCTGCACATGAAATCGCATTTATGACTGAAACGTGAACTTGCAATCTTTTCTAGTTTCTATCTATTTGAAATAGCGATATGGCATAGAAATATACAATATCCTGTTCTGCCCTGTAGATGCCTTTGACAAAATGGAATACATTTGTATAGTGTTTTTAATTGGAGGAACTCGAGACTATAGCTATGAACTAATTACTGTTGCATTACAGTAATCAGTAAGTATGCAAATCGTAAGAATTGCCTGAAAGGCATTGTCCTTTCCAAATCCCAAAGAGATTCTGAGATTACAGATTCTGTGAGTCTATAAATTTATTCAAGGAAAAATGCAGCATTACACTGGACATGGATACTTTGCCCACCTACATGAATAATCCAAATCTGTTTAAAGATTATAAATGTTTTGTTCTGAGGTATTATAAAATCAGCTATCCATAAAATTGAGCCATATGGCTCTTTCTCTTCTCGGAATGAGATTGCTATCACCTACCCTACTTTAAAAAGTGCTTCATGGAGAGCTACATAAATGCATCCTACAGATAGCAGGGCTGGGAACTTTTATTATTTTTTTTTTCTTTTGCTAAACATCAAGCCTACATAAACTTCAGTATCATTGATTTTATGTTTTGTTTTTGAGGGATGGGTAAAAGTGGGCTTGGAGAATAACAAATGCACAAATACCAAAATGAGAGTAAAGTCTAATTAAATAAACAAACAGATGAGATATCATCACTGTAGAATCACAGATTGGTTTGGGTTAGAAGGACCTTTAAGATTATCTAGTTCCAATCCCTCTGCTTCCAGGGAGGGGGCATCCACAACCTTGCTGCGCAACCTGTTCCAGTGTCTCACCACCCTCACAGTAAAGAACTTCTTCCTGATACCTAGCCTAAATCTACCCTCTTCCAGTTTAAAGCCATTTCCCCTTGACCTGTTGCTATATGCCCTTCTAAAATGTCCCTCCTCAGCTTGCCTGTAGGCCCCCTTCAGATACTGAAAGGTCACTATAAAGTCCCCATGGAGTCTTTTCCTCTTCAGACTGAATAGACCCAGCTCTCTTCCCCCTACTGATCATCTTTGTGGCCCTCCTCTGGACCTGCTCCAACAGTTCCATGTCCTTCTTGTGTCGGGATACTCACTCCAGGTGTCGTCTCACAAGTGAAGAGTAGAGGGGCAGAATCACCTTTGTTAGCTGACTGGCCATGCTTGTCTTGATGCAACCCAGGATACAGCTGGCATTCTGGGCTGCAAGCGCAACCTCTTCATGTTGAGTCTTTCATCAACTGACACCCCCAAATCCTTCTTCTCAGGGCTGCTCTCAAGACATTCTCTGTCCAACCTCTAATTGTGCTTGGGATTGCTTTGACCCAGGTGCAGGACCTTGCACTTGGCTCTGCTGAACTTTATGAAATTGGCATGGGCCCACCTTTCAAGCCTGCCCAGGTCCCTCTGCATAGCATCCCTCTAGTGTGTTAACTGCACCCCACTCAGTTTGGTGTCATCAGCAAACTTGCTGAGGGTGCACTCAATCCCACTGTCCATGTCACCTACAAAGATGTTAGATAATGCCAGTCACAGCACTGTTCTCTGAGGAATGCCACTCATCACCCATCTCCATTTGGATATTGAGCCATTGACTGCAACTGCAACTACTGAGTGCGATCATGCAGCCAACTCCTTATCCAGCAAGTGGTCCATCCATCAAATCAATTTTTCTCTAATTTGGCAACCAGGGTGTCATGTGGGACAGTGTCAAACACTTTGCACAAGTCCAGATAGATGACATCAGTTGCTGTTCCTTCATTCACTGACACTCTGACATTCACTGACACACTGAAACTCTATCATAAAAAGCCACCAAGTCTCTCAGGCATGACTTGTCCTCAGTGAAGCCATGTGGGTTACCATCAATCACCTTATCCTTATTTTCCCTGCACCTTAGTAGGGCGTTCAGGAGAATTTGCTCCATGATCTTGCCAGGCACAGAGCTGAGACTGTCCAGTCTATAGCTCTCTGGATCTTCCTTTTTTCCCTTCTTGAAAATGGGGGTTATGTTTCCCCTTTTCCAGTGAGTGGAAAATTCACCAGACTGTTTCTTGACAGAAATAGCAGGTGACAGCTTAACTTTTCAGGGGATTCTGGCTTTTATTTGGAAAATTACAATTTTAGTAAGGAACTCAGATTTCTGTCAGGCCCCTGAAGAAAGGACAGAAATTTTATGTGACAGGAGATATGACCGTCTACATGAAATATTTTTACACGCTTCCAAATATTTTACTAGTAAGCCAAACTCTAGAAAACTTGTTTCAATTTTTCAATGGATTTATTCTTTTGCTTGTTTTCCTTACTTTTTTTTCTTCCTATCATTTCTTCTGAGCTATGTATATATCACTGTAGCAATCAGCTTTCCTGATAACTAGATAGACTGGATTACCCACGAGGAATTTTCCATATTAATTTTTGTTCTTTGAAAATAGATGTCAAGAGGGTTTCTTGAAAACTGAGTCTTGTCAAGCCATTAAATTCTTGTGTTTACATTTATTTGATTCCAATTTCCTTTGTCTCCTCTAGGCAACGTAACAGTTACTGACTTTTTAAAACAAACAAAAACAACAACAAAAACCCACATCATTTAATTCCTGTAGAACTTTTCTTACATTGCAGTACTTATCAAAGTGGCGTGCACCAAATGGATATGGAGAGTAGAATTGCACAGTGATGATGAAGTACACTTGGTAACTTAAAATAGAGATCATTACTTTAAATTCCCAGCCCCATGAAACTTTATTAGTGAGAAGTAAAAATATAAACAACAAACAACAACTTTCAACATCTTCATCAATGACACAGATGATGGCACAGAGTGCACCCTCAGCAGGTTTGTAGATGACACCAAGCTGAGTGGTGCAGCCAATACACGGAAGGGAAGGGAAGCCATCCAGAGGGGCGTGGACAGGCAGAAGAAGTGGGCGCATGTGAATGTAATGAGGTTCAATAATTATTTTTAAATCATAATTGCACTTGGGCCAGGGCAATCCCAGGTACTTATACATACTGGCAGAAGATCTCCTTGAGAGCAGCCCTGTAGAGAAGGACCTGGGGGTCCTGGTGGACGAGAAGCTGTGTGACATGAGCCAGCAGTGTGAACTTGCAGCCAGAAGGCCAACTACATCTTGGGCAGCATTACAAAAGTGGTGGCCACCAGGGAGACGGTGATTGTCCCCCTCTACTCAGTTCTTGTGAGACTCCATCTGGAGTACTATGTCCAGACCTGGGGCCCCCAGCACAAGAAAGACACAGAGCTCTTGGAGCGGGTACAGAGGAGGGCCACTAAGATCATCAGAGAGCTGGAGAACCTCTCCTAGGAAGAAAGGTTGAGGAAACTAGGCTTGTTTAGCTTGGAGGAGAGAAGGCTGCGGGGAGACCCCATTGTGGCCTTCCAGTACTTGAAGGGAGCATATAAACAGGAGGGGGAATGATTGTTTACATGGGTTGATAGTGACAGGACAAGGGTGAATGGTTTTAAACTAAGATAGGGGAGATTTATGTTAGATATTAGGTGGAAGTTTTTCACTCAGAGGGTGGTGACACACTGGAACAGGTTGTCCAAGGAGTTTGTGGACGCCTCATCCCTGGAGGTGTTCAAGGCCAGGCTGGATGCAGCTCTGAGCAGCCTAGTCTAGTGGTTAGCGGCTGTGCCCATGGCAGGGGGGTTGAAACTAGGTGATCATTATGGTCTGTTTCAACCCAGGCCATTCTATGATTCTATGATTCTATGAAAATAGGTGAAAAACCCTAAACAGATTCTACTAATGGCGGCTGTGATTGCATATATTCTGTGTTTTGAGAAATTAGTAAGAATTCTCTTCTCTGTGCTTAAGGTACAAATATTACTCTTCTACAGAAAGTAACCCAATGTATGGAACATTCTTTGCAAATATTATTGGTGGTAGAGAGCATTTTGCAGATAAAAAATCAGAAGGTTTTTTTTTTTTTGCCTATCTTTATGTTCTGCTTGCGGACCGTGTACAGATTTATGCACATGCAGACACCCGTAACCTGCAGAGCAATGTATGCAGCGCTTACATCTTTCTATGGATATAATTAAAGAGGATCAGTTCTTAATTTTTGAGTCTTTCTTCAGGTGAATAAGTAACTCAGTGTGACAAAATCTGGAAGGACATGAACTATTTGGCAGAAGAATAATAAAATCATGGATCAAATGTACTGCTGCACAAACTGTAAATACAAATGTGCTGTACCATGTCAATTCTAGAGTCAAGGCTGCAGTCATGGTAAAATATGATTTTTTATTGTTTACTAAGACCTTTTTGGTACAAATAAGCATGCAGAAAAACTAGATTTCCCTTGAATGATTTCAATATACAGATTATTTCACATTATGAACGTTAAAAGTTGTAACAACTGGAAATAGCTTTTTCTCCTTCTAGAGGTACAGAATTGGTCTTCAACAGATGAAATCTACACAGCATGTTATTTAACATGGCATCAGTCACTTTCCTTTATATCTGGGTTAAAGTGATGTCTGGTGAAATCACATTGTATTTTGAAAAGAGAAATAGGTGAGTATTGACACTAGGATTCAGAGCTTGTTTTTTATACTGACTAGAATTTCAGATTTCTTAAGGCAGGGTAGAGATGAAAACAAGGTCTACATATTTTCATAAACAAAAGTTAATGACTTTAACAACTTTTAAGTAAATCAAAATTTAGATTTGTAGTTCAACATCTAACCTACCCTGGCTAAACATACAGATGGGGCGATGACACACTGGAGAGCAACCCCAGTGAAAGGCATTTGAGGGTCTGGGTCAACAACAAGTTGAACATGTGTCCACAGTGTGCTCTGGCAGCCAGTATGGCTAACTATGTCACGGGGTGCATCAAACATAGCACTGCCAGCTGGGCAAGGAAAGGGATTTTCCCACCCTACACCCCACTGGTGTGACTTCACTTGAGTACAATTTTGGGTACCACAGTACAAAAAGAATATAAAATTATTAGAGAGTGTCCAAAGGAGGGCTACAAAGATGCTGAAAGGTTGAAAGTGGAAAATGTATGAGGAGCAGCTGAGGTCCCCTAGTTTGTTCAGCCCAGGGTAAAGAATGAGGGGAGGCCTCATCAAAACCCACAGCTCCTCATGAGGGAAGTAATGTTGGTAACCTGTCTCTGGTTACCAACAACAGAATAGGTGGGAATGGCATGGAGCTGTGTCAAGAGAGATTCAGGTTGAATATCAAGAAAAGATTATTTACTCAAGGGTGCTCTGGCACTGAAACGGGTTGCCCATGGTAGTGATCATGCCTCTGAGCTAGCTGGAGTACAAGGAGTGCTTGGACAACATTCAGTCCAGTGTAAAAGTGAATTTAACTACCTACTTGTCAAAGGCAAACCCAGGGACCACCTCAGGTTCCAAAGTGTTTGTGATTTAGGGAGGTCATTGCCAGATTCAGTTTGTAATTGTCAATCTATTACTTTTAGGATCAGAATTTGCAGAAAGGCTGACCTGGAGCACTTGCTTCCTTGTCCTGATGCGTGGCTGGTGGAACCCCTTTCTAGAACACCTTATATGAGGCCAGGAACAGTGGGTGGAGCTAGTCCTGTCAAGAAGCCCCCAGTGAAGATTTGATTATGGGTTCACTTTCCAGGATCCATAAGGCCTGAAAAACAGCACAAAACAGAATGGAAAGATAACTTCCTTTGCCCTGGGTAATTTAGCACCACCAGCTGCAGTCTAACACACTCCTCTAATTTCTGTATTGAACCCCCCCAAAACAAAACAAAACAAAAACAAATAAAACATCACAATCCTGTTCAAAAATAAACAGTGCTGGTAAAAGATTTCAAACCTTTTCCCTTCAGCATCAGAGTTTAAGCAGTTTGCTTGTAATCATAGCTTTAGTTTGCACAGTGGATTAATCTGTATGTCTGCAGTCTCTATTCCTTACCTATGCTCTTCAAATATGAAAGACAGCAGTTTCA
>PPHD01028118.1:0-10978 GCA_002909625.1 Bambusicola thoracicus
CAGGTTCCTCATTTTCTTTACAACTTCTTTATACTTTCCATTTGCTTACATTGTTTCCACAAAAAAAAAAAAAAAAAAAAAAAACCAACCAAACAACTCTTCACTTGAAGCAGTCTTCCTTCTCCTGTCTGCGAAGAGGAAGTGTTCTGCCATATCCACAGAAAATCATTATCTGTAATCAGTCCCACAGGTCCTGCCTTTTGAATCATCATTGTGGAAGCACCAGATACTGTTCAGTCCACTCTTCTTGCCACTGTTTTTCTATTAAATTAGATTACCATTCATTTTTTCTCTATCATCTGTTGTCTTTCCTACAAGCATTAATGACAACCAAATCAAAAGAAACTGTAATTCTAATTCAGAGTTAGCACATAAGAGCTACCTTCCCATTTCTCTCACGTTCTGATGACCTCTGCTTGGAGAAATCCTGCTTCATGGTTCTGCAGTTGCTTTGTTGATACCACTGAATTTAGTAGTGTTATAAAATTACAGTAATCTGATATACTGATCTTTCTCAACGGTCTCTGCTGGACATTTTTGTACTTCCATTTTCCATCAATTCTGTCAATATTTTGTCTTCAGTATCTTCATAGATTTCATCCGACTGAAAGTGATGCAAGAGAACATGGGAGGAAAGTCTGCTCTCCCCTAGAGCAATATAACCCCAATAAATTCTGGGGAGTTTTCCAAATATAATTGACAGAAGAATTTGACCATTATTTGAAATGACACAAGAGAGACTTAGTGCTTACCTAGTAGCTGTAGTGGTTAAACCTCAGGCTGTCAGCAGTTATTAAAGAAAGTATGATTACTTTTTCCCATGTGAGTTTTCAAATTTCATAATCAAGAAAAAGCAGCCAAGCATCCATTGATGGCAACAGAGTACCTGTCTATTTGTACCCTCGGGAATAATTAGAATGAGCTGGAACTGTAAACATCACGCACAGTGAGAGACGTATAGAATTCCTGTTGGAAATCCGAAGAAAGAAAATTCTACTTGTTTCCATGAAATAGATTTTCAGTGACCCAAAGATTTCACAAACACAATGCCTAGTTGAAATACCTGTTAATGTGTTGACTTGCTAATGTGAAAGTCATCTACAAAAAGGGTCAGAAGAAGGATCTGGGAAACTACAGGCCTGTCAGCTTGACCTCAGTGTAGGGGAAAGTCATGAAGCAGATTGTTTTGAGTGAGATCACTCAGCACGTGCGTGACAACCAGGGGATCAGGGCCAGACAGTATGGATTCATGGAGGGTAGGTCCCACTTGACCAGCTTCATCTCCTTCCATGACCAGGTGAACCATCTGGTGGATGAAGAAAAGGCTGTTGACCTAGTCTACCCAGACTGTCTCCCACAGCATTCTCTTGGGGAAGCTGGCAGCCTGTGACATGGACAGGTGTACTTTCCACTGGGTAAAATACTGTCTGGATGGCCGGGCCCAGAGAGTGGTGGTGAATGTAGTTAAATTCAGCTGGTGACTGCTATATGTGGTGTTCCTCAGGGTCAGTACTGGGATCAGCCCTGCTTAGTATCTTTACTGATGATCTGGATGAGAGGATTTGGGGCACCGTCAGTATGTTTGCAGATGACACCAAGCTGGGAGGAAGTGTTGATCTACTTGGGGGTAGAAAAGCACTACAGAGGGATCCGTACAGGCTGGATTGATGGGCTGGGGCCAATTGTATGAGCTTCAGTAAGACCAAGTGCTGGATCCTGACCTTTGGCCACAACACCATTGTGCATTGCAACAGCTTTGCAGCAGAGTAGCTGCCAAGCTGAGCTGGGGAAAAAGGATCTGGGAGTATAAGCTTGAATTTTTGCTGATGAAAGCATATGCTAACGTTCTGCAGAGCATTTTTGACTTTGAGAGTCTTAGTAAAATAAAACCACTCATGACCTCTTTTTGTACATTTCTTCTGCATATTAGAAAATGTTCACTAACACTAGTGGCAATGAAACTAGGACAGCAACTGATATATTTCAGTCCTCCACGATGAGATAATCTCAAATGGTATTTCTAAAAGATGGAAATCCTGTGGTTTCCCAGGTACTGTAATCATTCCTGCCCTTGCTCACCCCCAGAAAATTTTTCTACAACCTAATCTAGATCTTCTTTGCTATTATTTACACACCGTACTTGCTACCTGCTCTTCGGTGAACATGCACAACAGCACACCCTCTTGCTGCTTTTGGCAGTCTTTTGTCTGTTAGGAAACTTTTACCAAGTGTCCCCTTAGGCTGTACCTTCGAATAACTGAATCTCACCTTACAGTTTCTCTTCGTAGGCTGTTTCTCAGATGATGATTTCTCTTGTTCTACTTCGGACTCTCTCCACTCTTCTTTATGTGTGCCACACAGAAGTGAAGGCTACAGTTCAGCTGAAGCCTTTCTAGTGCTTAGCAGCTTGGTAGGATTTATTTACACACTTCACATAGCCCAGGTTTTATACATCTCATCACGCACTTTACTTTTTTTTACAGCATCGTGACTCTTAACTTCATTGCAACCTGCTAAAAATTGCAGACTCTCATCTGTGGTATTGTTGCCTAATTGCCCACTTCTCATAGCATGGAAAGTTATTTCTTTGGAGACTTCCACTTGTCTTCATTGAATGGTAGCCTTTTTATTTCAATCTATTATCTCTGTTGATATCCACTTTATTCCAGCTTTATCATCTAAAATCTTTTTTATTCTAGTTTTCATAACCCTACCAGCTTTGACATATGAAAATACCACAGGAACCTTCAGCCAGTTTTTCAGCCAAGCCATCACTGAATAGTAGCCAGCAAATGACTGAGCTTGGTGCAATACTTGATACATGTGGCCAAGCTGGTGGTGAACCACTGGTTGCCCTTTCTTAATGATGGTTTTCTCGTGATCTGTGTTCTTTCAGCAGTTTTCCACAACAGCATTTCTCTACCTTACTTATGCGTGTGCTGTGGGAAGGAGTGCAAAAAGACCCACTAAAGCCAAGATATATCACAGATCTATTTATTCACTTTACCACAAAGCTGTGTAAATTGTCATAAAAGGAAATTTGACTGGTTTGACATGATCTTTTCTTGACAAATTCATATTAGCAACTACTTGCCACCTTGTGAATTTCTAAGTGCTTTCCAAAAGCATGTCCATTCACAAAACGCAGATAGTGCACTCTGGCTGTATTTCAGTGGTAGAGAGTAGACGGAAGGCTTCCAAGAACCTTCTGTTTTCTTGGATTTATCCTTCTCCATTAATATGTCCCAAAAATGTCCTTTGCTGTAACTTTCCTCTGTGTTTCAAGTGGTGTGGTCAGTTTGTCTTAGCTGCACATGCTTACTGGCACCAGGATGCTTGTATTGTGAAGGGCATTATCATTCTGCACGGAGAGACTTTCGCATGTCACCACTTCAGTAAGATTGCAGCCCATGTTCTCATCTCTTATGATGTTAGTAGTTGGACTGACAACATTATTTCACTTCATGTAGATTGGGATTGAAACCGTTGATGGCTTATAGTGTCCTGGGGATACAGATGGGAATGAGGGAATATGAGGAGGAAGGACAGGGTAATAAAATGTTTAGGCACACAAATGTGACAACAAAACATGTAGATAATGTTGTGTCTTTAACAGAGAGATCAGAAAGGCCTAGGAAGGACAGATAAGAACATGCAAAGAAGTAAGTGACCAGATCTGTATGTAAAATGTAGATGTGCAGTGAGTGCTATAACCCACATTCACATAATTTGTGTTCACTTATTTGCTTATCTAAAAAGAATTGTCTCCAAATCTTGGCCTTTATCCTTCTGAAGAGAAGAGAAACAACTCTATCAGAAACAGTGTGGTGTTACCATAATTGTAGTGGTAGACAAAGTGGGCCTGGAAATCCTTGCTCTGCTTTCCTCATCAGATGGAGCTCTGAGCCTGACAGTCTAAATGCCAACATATTCATTATTTTACATCATTTTACATTTATGCTTCATCTAGTCATGGTCCATGGGCACAACCTGAAGGTCTATAAGCTTTTTAGGCATGTCTGGTTTCTTCTACCTGAGCGCAGCACCAGAGCAACCGTGGGTATCAGCATACCAACAAGAATAAAACAGTATTGCCTCCTCACTACTGTCATTCCCCTCTCAAAAACATACTCTTGAAAGAGGTCATTTAAATGTGATCCTGCTATCTGAAGTGAGCATTCTGTCTTTTTGTTTTCATTTTACAGTGCCTTCAACTTCTTCCCATCATTAAACCATTTGAGTGAAATACTGAACTGATTAATGTGGCATTTTCCACTAAACTGTTTCAGGAAATGCTGCACCTTACCAGTGGGATGCTTTTGAATAATGTAATCTCCTCAGTATAATTAAAACTAAGCTCTGAAGTTACTACCTTTTTTCTCTGGGGACACTCATCAAAATGCCAAGTGTTCCTTCTAGTAGAACTGCGATCCAACAGTACAAACAAATATCTTTATCTGCTGCTCCTTGCAAGCAGTAGACCTTTGCCTCTATTCTTTGTCACTTCATTTTTTAACATGAGTAAATAGTGCATGAAATAATAAATGTCTCTGGGCACAGAATGACAGAGTGTTTAAAAAAGCTCAGAGAAAATAAATGGGATAACATAAATAACAACGATAAGGAGTTCTTGTTGTGCTTTACTAATCATTTCTTTTAAGGGTGGCTCTTAAAAAGAAGTTTAAATGCTTATTTACAGATCGAACAAATCAAAGGATAGGAAACAAAACCTTTGCTTCCCCTGGACTTAGCTTTTCTGTTTTTTCCTTAGAGAAAAGCAGAGTTGGGGTGCCACCACCTGGAGAGCTGCAGCAATATAGCGTGCAGGTTTCAATTTTCTGTGAGCTACAGGGACTGCACAGACAGAAGTTGTTTCTGTCTGAGAAACTCAGCAGGTAAAGATATGTAAAAAAATATATATCTCTATGATATTCTCTCCGAAGTCCTGAATATGTACATCAAATGTGCAGCAAGACAATCTATTAGTTAAATGAAGGCTTGTTCTCTCTTGCGTCACATGCAGAGATACTCTGAAGGCTGAGACTGGCCTGCTGCTGTAATTGACAGCTCTGAGACAACGTATAATAACCCGTCCTGAAATCACAAGGTACAAGTAACGTAAGTTCACAGCCACATGGCTTCAGTGGTTGGTAACCCTGCCCATGGCAGGGGCTTGGAACCAGATGATCTTGATGGTTCTGATCCTGATTCCAGCTAGAAGTTACAGTATGTGCTTAGGAAATTGAATAAATTCCAGATCAAAACCAAATTGCCTATGTTGGATTGGTTTCACTTCAGCATTTTATTATTATTTATAATTGCTCTTCTCATTTAAATTTGGTGTATTCTGTCCACTGTTAGCTAGAGGTAAGAACAGGGCAATTTAACATCTGCTATTAATTAGCTTTCTTCTCCTAAACTATCATATGTAAGTCATTGAAATTAATTTGGGGATAAGCACATGCTTGTGCAATAAACACAAGGAGATCAAAGCTTTATATTCTCCTATCTGACTTGGGTCATCTGGAACGTAGGCATCCTGTCTGAGCTAGTTAGATAAGATTCCTCTGTAATTAGGTCTGACAGGCACTTCTGGGGTCCTTCCTCTCTGCCACATATCACTGTTTCCTGGCCCTGGGCAACCTGATCTAGCTGTGGTGTCCCTGTTCACTGAAGGGGAGTTTGACTAGATGGTCTTCATAGGTCCCTTCCAACTTCTATGATTCTATGACTCCTAAAACTGGTGCAACAAGCAACCTTCTGGAAATGTCTGGCTGCCATTAATAATAGAGACAGCCTGGACATCTAGCTCGCAGTCACCTCAATTGTAGATGGTCAAATGCAGGGAGGTTGTACCTCGCTTTGTTATTATCATCAAAAAGGGACTCATAGAACCCTAGTGAAAGGAGCATCTGGCTTATGTATTGCTTAATGGACTCTGAATGAATGAGGAATACCTGATACAGTTTTTCTGGAAAAGAGTTCCCCACACAAATCTGTAAACACGATGCCTTTATCCCCAGCGGTGGTATTTCCAAGAGCACCTATTAGACCCAACTACTGCAGTTTTCCATAGTTAATCCTCCTGTTTACTGCCCTGCTTGCAACACTGTTGTAAGAAGACCAGGTACTGGGGGGAAGGAATGTCTTAACAAAACTGATTAGCTTGAAGCAGAGCACAACTCATTTGCGTTTTGTAAGGACATTTGATCTTTAAAAAGTCCTATTTCCTAGTTTACAAACATTTCAAACCCACCTCATCAGCACTATACAAGGTTAATTGCCTTTAGTAATCCGGTAATGGAAATCTATTGCTTTTGTATACGACAGAAAACCACTATAAACATATTTCTGTCCTTTACTGGACCGTTATCCTATGTCTGTTAAGGAGCTCTGTTAAGGAAACTTTAAGCTAAGTCTCCTTAAGCCCTAATTTTAGTTTCTTAGTTTGTATGTCTTTGTTATATTGAAAGCCAAAGCATCCAGCACTTACATACAGGCAGACAGACAGACAGCAGTACATTTGCTCAGCTGTCCCAAGGCTGGGGCTGTGTCCTGCCAGAATCCAATGAGTCCCTCAACAGCTCCTGCACACCTGTACCTGAGTCCTGGCATGGGCATCACTCCCCACACCTCCTATCATCCACAGCAAAGGGCATGTAGGCTGGTGTCTCCCTTGGGGACCCACAAAGTCATCTTGCCCCCACAGACAGCCGGAACAGCCAAAGTAGGGCAGTCCACTGAAGTACAAACAGATTCAGAGGGAAAGTATTTCCTTTCATTACTCAGCTTCATCAGATTAATAATTTAATCATTTGATAGCATTTTCTTTTGCTGTAAAATAAAGGTTACAGTATATCATAAACATCTTGCACGGAGGGATGAGGTGATTGAACAGGGAACATTTTTAAGGGTGTAATACAGAAATGATAGATCTGAGTACTGGGTTAGGAAACTTGTTTTTAGGGAGAACACTTCCTCCCTTTTCCAGCAATGTGTTAAATGTTGCTGGGAACACTAATTTGTAGCAGGAAGTCTGAAACATCCCTGCTCCTCTTTGATATAAAATGAAACGTGATGCTGGAAAACTGTAAAATAATTTAAAAAATACATATTACTGTCAGTCTAGTCCATAAGGATTTCATGGAATACACTGATTTAAATCTGATGGAAAATAGCCATTTTGCAAAGGGTCGGACTGGAAAATATCAGTCACCTGCAATTGTTACACCACTTCCTCCAGCAGAAGAAACCTGCTTGTTTAAGACATATCTACTGCACAAATGTGAATTAATCCAGTCCTTAGGTCTGTGGTAATAACTGGTCCTGTCTATTTTGCTATAGGGACTGTATGCAAACTATTAAACCTCTCACAAGGTCATAATTACAGGCTTAGAGCATGTAAAAACGTTGTGCAAATTGCAAAAAATAGTACCGAAGGATCTAGACAGATGAAAGACTTAGCAAAATAAATAGTAATAATGAATTTAATTGGATGCACAGTGTAGAAAGTACTCTTGGATGCTCTTAAAGCTTTTAAA
Source organism: Bambusicola thoracicus (assembly GCA_002909625.1). NCBI lineage: Eukaryota > Metazoa > Chordata > Aves > Galliformes > Phasianidae > Bambusicola > Bambusicola thoracicus. The sequence continues at coordinate 7,542 of PPHD01028118.1, forward strand.
AATATGTTTAACAAAGGATAATAAATACAGTTATAATGAAAAAAAAAAAAGGAAGATAAAAATTACTGCTGTGGCTGCTGTGGACAAAATACCTTTAGCTGTCTTGTAATCAATAAGTATGATGTGATAATGTTTCTCGGAAGGGATGTGGAGGGAGAGCTGCTCTTGACTCTGTCATTGGGAGGGAAAAATCATTATGAATATTTCTATTAAGGGCTTTGGAGATGTATTTTCTCAGGAGTCAGATGGAGGCCTCTTCAGCATTATGTAAATCTAAAATGACGCTTAGTTTTCACCAGTTGGTTTTTGTTTGTTTGTTTGTTTGTTTGTTTGTTTTTAGTAGCATTCATTTTTAAGTTTTTAATCTCCTGAGGGTAATTAACGGCCCATTTGCACAGCCTGTTGGAATGAGCAGTGCTGGGCAGCAGTGGCAGTGACAGCAGCACTCCTGGGAATGCACAACCCCCAGGTGGACACAGTCCCACCTGTCCAGACCAGGGGGATGGATTACCACAAAACCCTCACTGACCTTCCAGAGAGACACCTTCATAGAAATTTCTTCAAGTACTCAGAAGCTGACACGTGGCTTGAAGAGGGACCATTTTTCTAACCCTGCTTCAAACCACACTGACACAGCAATACATTTTCCCATCAAAGGAAGTACCTAATAATGCTTAATTGCCACATGGCTTTCTTCCCTTTGGTAGAGATCTGTGTTGAATTAGGGACTTCTGGGTTGGACAAGGGGGAAGGAATGAGTTCACAAATAAAATGCTAAATAGTGTAGCAATTAGGGGTCATTTTCTTCCTTTGTTTTCTTTCTTGACTGCTTTGAAAATATGTTCTGTCATCACCACCCTCCACCACCTTAGCTCAGAACGGAGCACATGGAGAGCTCAGTATCTACCTTTCTAACTTGGTCTTGATGCTAACTTGGACTTGGTGAGTCCCTCCCAACACTGTGGCTCCTGCACTTTGCTTGGTCCACTCACATCTCCTCATGCTCTCCTCTCCAGCCTTGGCTGCTCTCACTCATCCTGAGTCATACAAACAATCCAGCTTTCCCCTGTGTTTAATCATTGCTCAATGTCCTTAGTCTCACCTGTCAGCCCTCTGCACTGCCAAGCACAGATTCACCTGGGCTCAGCTAGCAGCAGGCAGCTGTGCTCCTGCACCTTCCTCTGTTGAAGCCAGCATTATTCTACCCTCCATATTCACCAGCCTCCCTCACTGCCTTATTCTCTGTGGGAAAGCCTACAAGCTTCCCATGGCACTACATTCTACAACAGGCTGATTGTATGGCTTTAGTTTGTCCCAGAATATTTGTTTCCCAAGGCCTTATGTGAAGTCCCATATGGTATTAATCAGTGCTTCAAAACTGCAAGTGTGAACACCATGAAAAAATCCTCAAATTAACATTGAATTTGGCACATTATTTTTCACACGTGACCTGTTGAATCTAGCTTATTTCTATTCCTTTAGTAAAATAAACGTTCACAGGACACATAAAACTGTGCAGATTGTATGTTCTTGAAGTACCTAAGTTCCCACTATGTTGCTTTTTTGAGATATCACTAACAAATGTTTTCAACTGTCTACTCCTCTATCTGTAAAATATCCTGTACTGAAAAGAATATGCTTTATCTATAGGACTACTTTGTGAAGGATGAAATAAGCACCTCTCAGCTCTGACTACAGCATTCTATGAGCAAGGATGTACTTCTCTTAGTCCTGAAAGACAGAAAATCTTCCAAGTTTAAAATTGCAGTGAGATATGTTTGACACCATTTTTTTGCACATAGAGACTCAAACAAAATCCTTCATTTTCATAGATCTCAGTGGTTCATTCCAGATGTATACCAGCGTAACCAAAAATAGATCCTAATCCCATCAAATCTATTTCGATTGCAGTACCACACTGTAAGAGGAAATGACTTGAAATGCCTTTTCAACCAAATCTTTTGCAGTACTTGTGGAAAGCTATCAGATCTTGAGTTTATCCAGTATCATTCAATCTCTGTACAGCTCTATAAGGCACTAGTTTAAAATATATTAATGGAGAATAAGAATGGACCAAAAATATCCTTAAACAACTAGCTCCTGGAAAATCTATTTAATGAAGCACAAGAAAACTGCTTAATATAACAAGAATGGACTTGCAGAATTGGTTTAAATGAGAAAGCATTGCAGGCTCTTGGAAGACAAAAAGGGCTTTTCCAATATGCTGTCCTTTTAACAAGTGAGCTAATAATTCACAGAAGAAAATAATGCTAATAAAGTTGAAAATAAGACATACAGGTGAATTTTGACTGAAGAGGGGCCTGAGATGTAACAGTGCTGTCATGTTGCTCATGAAGAGGAGCCTAAAGGATGCTGTCACTGCAAATTGGGTACCAGTTGGGTTGTGTGCTCCTACTTGCCCAATGACAGCTCTCCCTCAACATCCACCTATCTTCTAAAGCATGGTTGTCAAATTTTTGGCTTGCCCAGGCCATGTTGAGTGAAGAGGAATGGCCTTGGGCCACATACAACGTGTATAGTATAGTTCATGCATGTAAGTAACAAAACTTTAAAAATATATATTTTTATTAAAATATTTCAAAAAAAGAATATGAGGGCAACAAAAGCATAAAACTAGTGGAATATTTTACCTCATTTCTGTGAAACTAGTACATCAGTGTCTGGTTTGATCTGAAATTCTTAGTGAGGTGTCAAGGCATTCATCAGAGATTTTTGATGAGATTTACTCTTCCTGTATTTCACCCTTGAAAATATCTGTTCGCCAATGTACGTTCTGCCAAAAATGATGCCGTGAATGACGCATGACTGTGAAGCGAGAGATATTTTTCTCTGGTAAGGTAAGGCTTATAAAAGTCTGGTAAAGAGGCATGATCAGATTTTTCTTTGAGCTGAGTACTTGATTGGAACTCTGCATTTCATCTCACAGTGCATACTGTATGTTTCATTTGTTATTTGCAGATGATGCCCTATTAGTCTGCATTCAGAAGACCTATCAATTAGTTACTTTTTGGCAACTTTATATTTGCTGCCCTTTTCGCAACTGTAAAGTCAGACTTACATAAGAATGCAGTGAAATTATTTTTAATTTTGAAACACATATATTTAAATATATATATTAGAATCATAGAATCACAAAGGATGGAAAAGACCCACAGGATCATCCAATCCAACCATTCACCCATCACCAATGGTTCTCACTAAACCATGTCCCTCAACACGATGTCCAAATGTTCCTTGAACACCTCCAGGTTTGGTGACTCCATCATCTCTCCAGGCAGCCCATTCCAGTACCTGACCACCCTTTCAGAGAAGTAGGATTTCCTAACACCCAGCCTGAACCTTCCCTGGCACAGCTTGAAGCCATTCCCTCCAGTCCTATCAATAGTCACATGAGAGAAGAGGCCAACGCCCAGCTC
>PPHD01028119.1:0-10977 GCA_002909625.1 Bambusicola thoracicus
GCCACATCAGGAACCTTAACTCGTGTGCAGTGTTTACCTTCTTAGTCACCCCATGGGAAGAAGCGTGTGGACACACACACACACACACGACTTTGTGGTTCTTTTGGATTTTCCCAAGTAGTTCCAAGTAACTGTGTGTATTTCAGGAACTTTGGTGCACCAGACTGCTTCTCCAGGTGAGTTAGGTTTGCCTTCAATCGCCATTCCCCAGAACTAGTTGCTTTCTGCATGCTTTAGACTACTTGGACATGGGGACATTGCTGTTTGAAGAAGGCTGGGCAGCAGTCTGTGTTACCTGCCTGGGTCAGCACCACGCAGGGCACTTCGTTGGGCTGTGGGCACGGCCTGACCCTCGTTAGAGGCCATCGGGAGCTTCAGTGCTTATATCAGGCCTCGGCTTGTAATCGCTTTACTAGAAGTAATCAAAGTACCACCAGTCAGTTTATGAAAATGCAGTTGGATAACAGGAGCTGCGTTCCATCCTGCCCTGCTCAGGCGTGACTGACGGAAGGCAGACCAGCGCCAGGCTTCGTGTCTCGGTGAGTAAGGGGCTGGGATCGGACCCACGTCGCTGAGTTCTATCGAGCCCACAGCAACACGCGGACTCCCGCGTAGCCGAGCCGGCCTCGGGGCTCGGCCCGCAACTCCCAGCCTGCGGCGCGCCGCTCCGGCCGGGCGCCATTGGGTACGGCTGCCAGCGCCTTCCCCGGGCGGCGCGGGGCCCCGGAAGCGCTCGGCCTTCCCTAGCAACGCCCGGCGCCATGCCGCTGTGGCTGCAGGAGTACAGCTGGCGGCAGAGCGGCACCGCCGTGTACCTCTCGCTGCCCGTGCGCGGCCTGAGGGTCACCGCCGCCAACATCTTCTGCACCGAGCGGTACCTGAAGGTGGGCGGCGGGGCTGCGGCTCGACGTTGCTCCGTTAAAAAGCACTGCTGATTTCGCAGTCTTTTACAAGCGTTAGGCTCTGCCGTTCCTTTGCGCGCAGCAGGCTGTTAGTACCTGTTCCCCTAGACTGCCCTGTTACCGTTCCTACTAATAATGCCAGCACCTTCTCTGCTCGGTGGGGGCTGGCTGCCTTTCCTGTAAGCCTCTGCTTATACCGTGACTTATAAACTCAAGGTCTGCTATTTCTATTTGGGTGCTGAAGAACACACAGTTTGGGTCTCTTACCTGGTCTGGTGGTTATCAAACCTCGGTACGGCTGCTAAGCTCATCAGCTTGCTGAGCAGCACGTGTTGCCTGGGGTGTGCTGTGTGCTTCTGTTGAGTGTTTGGAACACCTGAGAATGAAATACGAATTCAGTTATTAGTACATGTTTGCTAACTGTATTTTTATAGGTAAGCGTCCCTCCCTTTTTATTTGAAGCCGTTCTATATGCTCCTATTGATGAGACAAACAGCACAGCAAAGATCGGCAATGGAGTCGTTTTCTTCACTCTGTATAAAAAAGAAGCAGCCATGTGGGAGTCCCTGGCTGTAGCAAATGGTGAGTGCTCTGCTGGGAGAAACAGACTGCTTGTAAAGAGCCTGAGCTGTGTGAGAACTCTTCGATGGCTTTGCTGCTTTTCTAATTGTATTATTTGATATAGATAAATATTACCTTTACCTTTATGGCTTCAGAAAGTGTAAGAATTCTCATCTGTCACTGACCAATGTGGATGTCAGCTGGGGACGTATTACCTCCTTTTTTTCTGAGTCACCTCCCACTCGCACATAGGGAACTGTAGATGGTATTTGTGGTGTTGCCAGTTCCACATTGACCAGCTGCTGGGGTGGAAGTGCTGGTTCTGGAAAGAGAGAGAAGTTCCTAGAAAAGCCAATTTAGGGGGGAAAAAGAGTTCTGTGCTGTAACTTTACAAATCATAATTAAAAACGTGTAACTTCTGCAGCTGCACATCTGCTGAATTAAACCTTGTTTATTGTTAAAATAGAAGGTACAGCGGAACAGACAAAGACTGTAGTGGTTCTGCTGAGCACAAAACAGTGTTTCTTATGAAACCAACACTGTGTATTTGTGAGTCTTAGGTTTTGAAATTTAGAGATGGGCTTGATGAAAACTGCTTTGTGGAGCTGGAAACATTGCATTTTCTTAGACAAAGCGAAAAAGAGGAATCTTGTTTTTATGAAAGTGGTACATTGCAGTAGAATTTCAGACCTTAATTAGTGAACAGTTTTTGTTTATTTAAGTTAACAAGGAGGAACTGCAACATCTAAGAGAGAATGCTGTTCTAAAAGCACACGAAAAGGCAAAAGAGGAGACGGAAGCAAAAAAAGTTACAAAACAGGAACATAAGAAGTATGCTTTGGAGGCTACAATGAAGGTAAACATGGAAGGAGCTCTACATCCAAGATGTGGGTGTAGCCAATCGCCAGCTAATCTGGGAGCTGGTTGGTTAAATGTACAAGAAGTACTCATGTTTATCACAGTGCTGGCGAATCTTGTATCTTCTTAAAACATATGTCTTACCAGTCATGAAATTGCTGTAAAAATACTTAGAGGTTTTTATTTTCCATTAGTTATTCTGAAGAAAGTGGTTGTTTTTTTTTTTTTTTTTTTTTTTAGTTCAGATTTTTGTCACTTTAAAAGGAGATTTATAATTATGGGGCAAAATGTTCATCTTTTGTGGCCTCTGCAAACAGTGCGAGTATTTTCTCATTTGTTGTTGACAAAAATATTGATAATTTACAAATCTTATTCAGTGAGGTGTCATCTTCCAGAAGCACTGGTAATTAGAGCCTCATCGGAAGGCACTTCCCAGCTCTCTAGTAATCATCATCATTACTGAATCAAAGGCAGGAAGAGCTTTAACATCAAGTGTAATAAAGCAGTCCAAGTGGATTAAAAAAAAAAAAAGTATTTTTTTCCAGCATAAGGGTGATATGTGAACAGCATATTTTGTGTCTTGAACTGAAATGAACTTGGAAGACAAAAGGAACGCCTATCAATGATTTATTTGTGCAGCACCTTTTTCATTCTTTAAAATACAGGGGAAAATGGATCGTGCCTGTGTAGTAGTAGTAAAATAGTTAAAATATATGACTTTTAAAAACTAATCACAGTTTACCGCTCATCACAATTACTGTCACAGTCGTTTTTAAGCATTTTTGATAACTTTGCCTGTGGGCTCTCGTTAATGATGATGATGTGCTTGGGATATGAAACTGGCAAAAACAATACCATTTACTCAGTCATCTTATTACTGAACATTATGTATCTCATAGTTTTATCATTTACACAGCTAGAAGAAGCAGAAAGAAAAAGAATTGAAGATCTGAAAGAACAGGAGAGACAGAAAGTCGCTAAGGAGTTGGAGCTATGGAGAAGACAGCAAAACAATGCTGAGAAACAAAAGAGGGTACAAAATAAAGGGGATCTACATGAAGAAGTAGAGCAACTAAAGGAGAAGAAAAGGGAAAAAATAAACAAAACCAGAATTCCTCATGAAGAAATTTCTAAGACCAAACTCAAAGATACAAAAGGTTGTGTTACTGAGATATATTTTAACATTCTGCAGCATGTGGATATAACTTTATTCCTTGATGTTTCTGGTTCATTTTTTATATTTGTCTCTCCTGTACTGAACTCTTTTTTTTTTTTAGCTTGTGGTTCCTTTTGTGTCTTTATTTTCTTGCAATTCATTGAGCTAAAGTTGCATGAGTTCTTAGCTCTCATTTAAGCCTCTGGAAACATAAGCCATGTTTTGTTGTATGCTTTAGCAAAATAGAACAAAGTCTTTCTAACAGTGCAATGCAAACTTTCTGAGGGTGGAGTTCATGTTACCACTGAAGTGTCTAACTGCCATTTTTCAGAGATAAGCAGTCTCATTTCACTCTCCCATGTGTTAGCCCTACAGAGAGCCAATAAGGAACTAAGCCAATAAAAATTTGTTCCTTTTGGTTTTGTTTGTATTGTTCATTAAGATTAGTTTTAAGTCTTATGCTTGCCCCACTAGAGAGTCATGTGAAGGAAAGAGTGCTTTAAAAAGAATTCATTTCTGACAGGTAGTGTAGTGTCAGTAATAGATTGCATGCTTAGCAGCAAGAATAAATGCTGTTTGAAACATTCTTTCAGTAGAATGAGTCCCAACTTTCCTGAAGGTTTATTTCTAATAACCAGAAATTCTAGATTAGGTTTGATTTAGAATTTGGTAGAAAAGCAGAAAAATAATCCCTTTTCTTTCCCTTTTCAATTCTAGTACTCTAATTCTTTTTGTAGGTCGTGGTTCCTGTAGTATCTTTTCAGAGAATTTAAAAGAAGAGCAGTTACCAGCTCCTCGATCTGCTGGTACTATTAAAATCAACTTCACATCACGAGTTTTTCCTACAGCTCTACGAGAGTCTCGTGTAGCAGAAGAGGAAGAGGTAGGGGTTGTTCTGTTTGTCTGGTGCTTCTCTTATCTTCCAGGATGGCGAACTATTTACTCTTTGTTCAGGAAGTTGGCAAAAATGGTACCTGTGGACTATTCTTATCTTCCAATGAATACAGTCTTATCTAAAGATTTAAAAACTTTTCACCATGCGTTGTGCAGATAAATAACTTCTTTTTTTAATTAAAAATTTGCAATATTGAATTCCATGAAGTACAAGGTTTGAAATTTCTTTTGCTCTTACGTGTAAGACTCATTAAGTTCAGTCTTAAGAAGGAACTCACTAAAGTTTACTGCTCACAATTAAGCTCTCCTGAGCTTTGTTGAATAGGTATTAATACTGCAGTAGCCTGACTTCTCACACAGCAATCAAATATTAGCGGAAAATAGGAAATTGTTCCCGTCTTACGTTATTAAATATTTATCTCTGTCGAAAACATGAGGCAAATAGAATTCTTTTGGTAGGACTGAATGAGCAGATAAGAATAAGATGTAATTTTTCCTTCAGAAATAATACTTGCAAATTGTATGTTTAAAGTGGCTACAAAAACAGGCAGAAGCTCGAAGGACAATAAGTGCTGATTTGTCTGAGCTGGAAGATTTGAAAGAAGAGGAGAAGAATCCAGACTGGTTAAAGGACAAGGGAAAGTAAGTTAGATTCCATATGAAGATTTATTTAAAATGAAGTATTAGTTACATTGTGTTTGTCTTATGTATAATTGTGATATTTTCTATTTATTCTAAACACAGATGAGGAATGTCTACACAGTGAAGGGTTTATTGATAGCTTAAGGGGTTTTAATCTCATAGAAAGTCATGAGATGAAATTGCTGAAGCAAGTTCATAAACAAAATTGTAAACAAGTACAGCACATTTTCATACTGAGGACAGTTCAAGAAGTGGAATATTATACCTAGGTGACTTCCTGTCACTTGCACTTATTCAGAGGTTAAATACCTGTCTGAAACAAACATTAGGAATTTGATAAAACTATTGGTATGTTTATGTAGCTGTGTTATACAGGAAGTTTTGATTAGATAATCATAATCTGATGTATCTCATTTAAAATTGGCCATGTGGCTGCATAGATGTGTCCACTTTTTACTGATATGTACTGCTTTGAAGCATAGACACGTGACTTTGCAAAACGTGGTCAGTATGCTATGTTCTGAGTGTCAAGTTTGACATTCTGAGCATTAAGTTCTCAGAACAGGTTATAAATGACCAATGAAATCTGCTAAATCCTTAATTTTTGCTAAATCTTGTCAGTAAGTAGATATTTGTTTCATGATGCATCACCTTGTTCAAATCATGTTTCACTTCTTGCTTTATACTTAGCAAAATGTTTGCAACAGGAGACTATCTTGCAGCTGTAAATGCATATAACCTTGCAGTCCGGCTAAACAATAAGCTTCCACTACTGTACTTGAATCGTGCTGCTTGCCATCTTAAGCTGAGAAATTTACACAAAGCCATTGAAGATTCCTCTAAGGTATAAACGTATAGATTCTCCAGACTGTTGTCTTACACACAAGTGTGATTTGTTACTGCCATACTTCTGTTTCAAGAAGATCTGTAAAAAAAAGAAGTTACAGTGCAATTCACAATTTTTAAATTCAGAATTGATATAATGAAGCCAGTTGACTTGGTACGTGCTTCTTTACTGGTAAAATATCATAGGAATATTTTCACTCAAGGGATTAAAACAAAACAAACCACCAACTTGGAGCAGAAAAAGTACTGAATATGCACAAATACCTGTTGTGTTATGTTGTGGTGGTCTTCATTTGGTGGGAAGGAAGAAGAGGTGGCAGTAGTGGTAAGGAAGACACCTTAAAAATACCAGACATTTTTTCAGTAAGGGCTGCATCATCTCTATGTATTAACCACGGCAGTGATAGTGTATTTATCAAACTGCGGGATGACTGATAGAAATCCTAGTGAGTTATGTAGGCTATATAGTTACATTTCAGTTGTTATTTATTAAGTGGAAGGAATGTGTGTAAATTAAACAAACAAAACCCACCCCAAACAAGCAAACAAACAAAAAAAAAACCCAACAAAATTATGGAAAATCTACTTCTAACTATTTTTGGCATTTTCATTTGTGAAGGCACTAGAATTGCTAACACCACCTGTTCCCGATAATGAGAATGCTCGAGTAAAAGCGTATGTGAGACGTGGCACAGCCTTTTGTCAGCTGGAACTGTATGCTGAAGGTAAGACCTTGATCTTTGTGAACACATGCACATGGACCCATTCTGACAACTGAGTAATTAGTTCAGCTCAGTGAGACTGCTCACACCTGTATTTTTTTTCCAGGAAGGACAATTTACTGGCTAATGGCAGTTCCACTTGGCTTTTTTAAATCTTAAGTTGTCAGAACATTTGATCATACTTCTAATTTAGGGAGTATACATTAGTTGCTTTTAGGAAAAGGCTTTAGTGAGTTGTGTATCATCCTCCCTTTGGTCTGTTGGGTAGTCAGTCTTTCTGTGCATTGCAGCCAACTGTTGGCTGTAGCAAGCTGCTGGCCATGGAGGGTATTAGTGCGGAGTGAAATGAGAGGTCAGAGGTGAGATTTTTGAATTAGGAAACATTCAAATGTGGGAGGCAAACTGATGTGAAACTGGGTTGCAGTAGTTCAGCTGTTCATGAGACAACATTATACTAATTTTGAGATTATACCATTAGCAAATATAGAAGACTTTAACTTAACCTGAAATGTTTCTAAAATACTTGTTTGTAAACTTTGTAGTAACATGTCTTTGTAAAACTGTATATGAAATCCATATTGACCAAAAAGATGTTTATCAAGTACGTGTCATCTTTATACAGATAGGAGTTATGTGTCCCTTGGCTTTGTGAGGCAAAATTGAAAAGGAAAGATGATAATAGGAAGTATAGAACGTTCAAAATGTTGAGCTTTTCCCAGCTGTTATCTATTCTTATCTATGAATCCCTTTGTTACTTCCTTACAATTTCACTTGCACAGGAAAACCTGATAAGGACTACTTGTTTCCTTCCTTCCTTTTCTTATATCTTCAAGCTATCTTATTCACAGCGTGTGGGTTTTTTTCTTGTTTCCGTGTGCTTTCATTCCGTTAGTCAATTTTTCTGTCTTCTGCAGGACGCTCTTGAACACTCTTCCTTTACCCAGTATGCCTATGTTATAATTTTGTCTGATATAGAAACCATTTGATAAGGCTGTTGTGCTCATTTATATGTTTATTAACTGAACGGCATGCTTAGAACAATTGTAAGATAGTCTGCGGGTAGATGCCCTACCCTGCAAAAAGTCTTTAACTTGAAGAAAGCCTAAGTTAGGCCAACGTTAGTTGACCTCTGTGTGTGTGTATAAACACGTATATATGAATGAAGTGGGTCTCTTTTGGTGTTTCAGGATCGGAAATGTTTGTGTAGCAGTGATGTTTCCATTCAAATATTTTTAGAAATAGTAGGAACAAGGTATGCTTTTAATGTACTGACAGCAGTTAAGCCTATTGTTGTTCTGATCCATTTTGCTCAATAGCAAATTTCAAGAGCAGCACTTTATGCAGTCAGCTGGGGAACATTTATTTCCACTTAGTTGCTAAAGAGGAAAAGATTCTTGCAGTAATGATTGACGCTCTTATTCATGTATTGACATTAGGTCTCCAGGATTATGAAGCAGCTCTCAAGATTGATCCTAAAAATAAAACTATAGAAAAAGATGCAGAGAAGATTCGACACACAATTCAAGGAACAGTGCACAATTCTTAAAAATAAAAGAGGAGCTTTTTGTCAGGGGTGCCTTTTGAGGGCTCAGAAGGAACCTGAGTTCGTATTCTCTTTAGTATGCTGCTAACTAAACTTCTTTTGTTTCTCTTGCAATATCTACTGAATTTATAAAATACTGGATATATGAATTATTATATTTGGCACGCATGGTACTATAACAAATACAATTAGCTATTACTGTACATCATTTTGATACAAGGTTGTTTAGTTTTTCTTTCTGTGGCATGTGTGTTGGGCTAAATAATAAAACATAGCTTTTGCACTTGACTTAAAGTTACTTACAACCAAATAAATTATTTGTCCAGAATTATCTACTGAATCTAGACAGTGAGTTTTCAGACAGCTTCAGTAGTTTCCTATAGTCAGCACTGAACTTCTCTTCCTGTTCTCCACCAAAGGCAAAACAGTTATCTGTGCTTGGATACTAGTGAAAGTATCTGCTGTGAAGTCTATGTGAAATAGAAGTGTAGTAATTTCATACATTTTATATGGATTTCCAGTAGGGAATATTAATTTATTTGTAATAATTCTAACATGGATGATGTAAAATTAAGTAGTCTGAATTTCTGTGCCTGTTGAGCACTTGTGATTCCTGCTGCAGTCTGAAGGCTCTTCTCTTTTTGATGCGCTTTCCTCTTTTCTTTGTGCTTGTAGAGCTTGGTGTATCTGAAACTAAGACAGTGAATTCATACACTCTAATTCAGGCACCCAGTTTAGATAACCTCCACCTGAAATCGTGAGTTAGATTTTATGTAGTGTAGAATACTCTCTTTTAACAGCCGTGTACTTTAAATATTTGCAGACTATTTTGTATCATTTGTTTGGGCTGACTGAGCAAGGCATTTGAGAAAGAATGTACAAATATATGTATGTAGATATGATGTTCTGTGCAATTTTTATGCTGTTGAAACGAGGAGGGGGTGGCAGGTGTTGCTTCCAGCTGTTAGACCTGGAGCCTTGGGAGCTGTGTTGAGCTGAGTCAGAAATGCCAGGGGTAGCTGCCTCTTATCTACAGATATGCGCTGTATTGCAGGGCAGGGGGGTGTGAATGCTTCATTTATGGCAGTTGAAAGGAGGGCAGTGCCTCAGTCAAGTGTAGTACTATACTTGCCAAAATATGGCAGCTTTCTTTCATGTAATTACTGAGGTGAAGCAAGGGTTAAGATGAGGAGTCACTGTTGAGGAGAGGAAGATGAAAGAAGCAGGTACTGGTTTTAAGTCTCTAATTCTCTGGTTTGGTTTTGGAGTCTGTTAGAATAACTTGTGTACATCCATATAAGCTCTTTGTACTGTAGTGATTTGCTGTAGCTACTTAAGCCTGTTTCTGATGTAGACAAGCACCTCTTTCTACTGCTGTGAAATAGACCCAGTTCCCTTGCTAGAGCCTGCAGAATCAGATGTACTTGGTACGGATAACACCGGCCTGTCTCATTTGGCTACATGGGGAGCAACTGGAGTTAAAGGTCTGATTTCAACACCTGAGCTTGTGGTGTGTATTCCACACCAAAGCCAGGTTTGGTAGGCTGATATTTGGTGTCCTGAGATGTAGCAATGCAGAGTTCTAAAATCAGAAAATAATTTAAACGTAACCATTCCAGGGAGCGACTGCTGCACTTGACTCTTCCTACAGGTCTGAGTTACACGTATATGATAGGTTTGAAAAGTTTTATTTGTGCAGTTTGGGTAGGATTCAGAGAAGCACATCATCAACATGCTACAGCCTTTGGGGTGTATTTTACTCAAAGCAACTGAAGTATTGGCCGTTATTCCCCAGAAGAACTGAAACAGCAAAGGCAGAGTTCTTAAAGCAAAGTGTCTGATCTGTGAGAAAACGGAGGCTCGTATGTAACAGGGTATGCTGTGAGGTGGGGTGGGCATAAACCCTACTTCTGTCAGTGGCAGTATTTAAATAACTATCTTGAGATGAGCCACGAGCGAGTAAATGTTGTGAAAATGTTTGATCCGGAGGATGATACGTGTGGGGTGGCATCTCTGCAGTAGGTGCTTACTGCTGTATTTGTACAAGGCTGTTTTAAACAGCAAAACCCGAGGCTTCGTCAGAGAACTGCTGGTCAGGAGTGAGCTGGGCTCCAGCATGCAGGACAACATGGGATTCCTGGGGTTTGTGCAGGGAGGAGGGTGAGGAGATGGTTGTTTCTTGGTGCTGGGACTCTGAGACACTTTCTCAGCAGAAGTCATCTCGCCCTGCTAAAGAGGCAGGTTCGCCTCAGCCTTCCACATAGCGGGACACAGCGCCTCACATTTGCTCATGTTTTGTGGTCAGTGTTGTGCGAGGCATGTAGTGAAATAGCGGGGTGCAGCAGGGAGCTGCATGCTGCTTGCTTCTGACCTTCCGTAGCCAGCTGGGGCAGCGAGAAATGAACTCGTGTTGAGATGTGGTAACAAAGCTTGACTTTGCATTAATTTCCCCATCAGCAATAAGCTCTTGAGCATACATGCCGTAATGTGTGACAGGAACAATAAGGGTGATAAGAAAATACACGTAAGAGTAAGGCAATGTGGTTGGTACGTTTTGGTTTGGACTCTTCCAGTCTATCAAAGGTGTGCTGTGCGTGCCCTGAGCAGGGCTCCTGTTCGCCCCCTGTCTCAGTGCGAGCGGTCCGTGCCCGTAGCGCGCTGCAGTCGCCCAGGAGCGCCGTCCCTTCGCTCCGGGGATGAACCCCCAAAGGCCGCGGCCCCTGCGGCGGGCTCGGCGGTTCCGCTGCGGCCGCCCTGCGCGGCGCGGCGTTGCCATAGCAGCCGTGGGCCGGCGGGGCGGGGCCGGGCGCGCGGCGCGGTGCGCTTCGGGTGCTGTAGTCGGCGGGGCCGTCG